>BGNK01003678.1:0-50332 GCA_003297005.1 Symbiodinium sp. clade A Y106 | reverse complement strand
CCTGGGGGTGTCTTCGTTGGCCAGTGACCCCCAGGGAGAGCACTGGCCCCCTGCAATTTTCTGCAGCTAGTCTCTGAAAGATTGTGTTACAACTCAGAATCCTTAGGAACAGGAGTTCCGCGCACACACACACACACAGACAGACACAGACACAGACACACGCCTGAGTCCAAAACATAGCCGCCGCTCTGAGCCGTCGCTTTCGCTTTCGCGAAGGTGTGCAGCGCATTCTTCCATGCAGGCCTCGGTATGATGGCATTTCTGGTACTACTACTACTACTACTACTACTACTACTATCTCTACTATCTCAACCGCAGGGAATGCAACCAAAGCTACTGTTGCTTACGGCTGGTTGTCCAACCTTACAGAACACTTCAGATCGTTCCTTCTTCCGCTACGATTCTTATATACAGACACTTGTCATGCTGCTGCCGATGCTGCTTAAGCTGCGTCAGATGCTACAACGTCCACGACAAGTACAGCACAATTTGCCCAGATGTGCTGCGCGTTTCGGTTTCATGGTACTGCGCGGAAGCTGGAGTTCGGCGCCCCCTCACTGCAAGCCAGCCTCCCTTTGCCAGCTCGTTTCTTCTAAGTGTCCTAGCAACAACCATACCGATGAGGCCCCGGACACGGCTGCCGGGCCTCGGAAAAGGGGGGCAGCAGCAAAGAAGTCTCTCATGAGAACTTGCGAGCTTCAGGAAAGATCCCGCAAAAGGAGCTCCGTAGCGTCCGCAGCCCACAGTTATATCCCGAGAACCATGGAGAACTTCAACAACCACTTCTGTTGAACACTCGCTCCCTCCCGTGGAAACCATAGGCATTCAAATCACAATCCAGTATGATATGGCAAGTCAAAACGAGGTAGCCGTAAGGCGCCTTCAGACTGCAACTCCAAAGGTCCGCAAGTCAAAAAGACCATGCTGCACAGCGGCGGATCCGCATCTTATGCCATCATAACCATGGCGAGACTGAAACACGGTTTCGGCTCGGGAAATGGGGAGATGGGGACTGTAAGGGCCACCGTTACCTGCGCATCACTGTAAGGGCCAGGACTTCGGGTCCGGGCCGCGGGGGGCTCTTGACTAATGCCAATGTGCGGGTCTGTGAACCTTCTTTTTTGCCTCCCGCCTGGCTCTGACGAACCTACGATGCAGGGTCTGCAACATTGAACAACGTCGCTTCGAGACTACTTTCAGTATGAACCTAGGTCGCTAGGTCCGCTAGGTTCTAAGTGTTTAAACATGGGCTGCATGGGAGAAGGTTGGTGACTTTCCAGGCTTCGGGCCTTAAGCCATCTGAGAACGGCCTCACCGTTCAGGCGCCCTGGCCCTTGAGCCTCAGAAGGTTTTTGGATGGGATCTGAAGGCTGAACTCAAAATCGAAACATCTTCAGTCTCGCAGCAGCTGGCAAGGCCTGCTTTTCTGGACACCGGGTCGCCCGGGCGCGAGAAACCTTACTGACACCGTCCCCCCGCAATGAGTACGAAAGAGCACCAGCCAGACGTGTCTTCATGGGCTTTGGAATCAAAGGTAACTGCACGCGGACTCCTTCGCATTCCTGAGCTGTTTGACGGAACCGGCCCCAGCAGGGCTCAACCCTTTGAATCCTCTTCACTCTGCCTGAATCGGCGAGTAATTGCATGTAGCCGGGAATACACAAGCCGATTGCTTCGGTCCTTCGGCTGTTGCAGCTCTTTGTAAAGAGCTCTGGCTGGTGAATCAGCTGTAGTCTACCCGAGACCTACGCTGAACCCACAAGAAGGACGTCAGTGCCAAGTTGCGGAGCTCGTGTCTGTAGTGAGTTCGGAGGTACCGAAGCCCTCAATAGCAGTTGCCCTCGACAAGAAAAGTTCGACGAGAGACTTGGTTACCCATCATACAAGTGTCATCAATGCGCTACCAGCGCAAGCCTCCAGTAGCCCTGCTGTGGCCCGCAGGTGAAACATAAGGCTGGCCGGGAATGCTCGGTTTCAAGCTTCAATGAGTCGAAGTCAACGGCATGAAAGGGAAGGCGTCCTGATGAGTAAAGTGAAAAAACGGTTAGTCGAGGGGACGCACTGTTTTGGTGCTATCAGCTGCTACCATGTTCCACGGAGCAGAGAAGCTGATGCAACCCGGCTGGCAGGCTGTACAGAAAAGGCCGTTTCCAAAAATCGACGTGCATCTCTCCGTGCTGCAGAAGAAATTGAACACGAATTGAGATTACGTATTCCCTGTTAGGCCCCGGGCCCCAGGCTCTAAGGGGACCTCCCCGAATCCTGAAGTCTCTACCCTGAGATTCTTCTGCAAGGGGATGGGGGCTCCGGCTCGCCACTGGTTATCCAAGATTGAGCCTGCCCTCACTTCTCATTTCCTGGGCCTTTGATTCAAACTGCATCACTACTGCTACGGCTACGGTGTACTTCGTCTTCTGTGAAGGGCCCAGGAACGTAAGAAAAGGTCGACAAAAACGGCGGCGTGTAGGCATCGCGACAGCACAAAGCCTCGAAACTCGAAACCCGCAAATTCTACTGTCTCTGCCGTGCGCACAAGCTGCGTGCTGGAAACCTAACACATGAGTTTGCATCCGTCTTGAGTCGTAGTTGCTGAGTTTCCTGCACAAGAAAGGGATTATCAGTTGAAATATGGTAGGACTATAGAACCAAAAGGGTATATGGTTACCTACTCAGCTACTAGGAGTAGGGACGGCAGAAAAACTCCATGAAGACGGTGACACTTGCCGCTCGCACAGGCTTACTGTTGGATGCCATTGGGCTATGCCTCGTGCAGGTGTCGAGCGCTCAGGATGCGCCCGAGAGACGTCAGGCTTGGGGCCCAAGGCAAGGCAGAGAATGCACGCCTGCGCTGTATGCGGAACCCGTTGCACAGGTGAACTCGAACATCCCCGCTAAGCTGATGCTGGTGGATCATTCTGAACTCCTCCCTTCAGCGACCTGGTATGTTTAAAAAGCTGCCCTCTGCATCGAGCAGGAGGGCAACGTCGTGGCCCCGCGAAGGATCTCCAAGCCACCTTTCCAGAAGGGAAGATGGACATGAAAGCCTCAAAACACACACCGTAAAACCCTAAACCCCGACCCTTCAAAACCGTTATCGGCTCAGCGCCCATGGCCTCTCACGCGGCTGGGTAGTGCATAACCTTGAACTGCAGGATTTCCTGCACCGTTCGGCGCTTCTGTGAAGAGTGCAACTCTTTCCTTTGGCTTGACACAAGTCAAGACCATCATCCAACTATATCCACCCTGAGGATACCAACAAATCCTGTTGCTACATGGACTGCCGGCTGGCTCTGCTTTACTACTTACTACTTCCTCCGTCATACTATTTAAGACTGCTTCATACTACCTTATACTGCCTCATACTATTTAATGCTACTTAGTACTACCACCACCAGTACTGCCACTAAGTCACCACCACCACCACCACCACTACGACGACGACCACGACCACAACCACGAACACTACTCCTCCTCTTTCCTACTACTGCTCCTGCTCCTGCTACTGCCACTGCTACTGCTCTTGGTACTACCACCACCACAACTTTAACTACACTACTAACCTCCTCCGGCTCCTGCCACCACCACCACCACCACCGCCACGTCGACGACCATGCTGGAAGTAAATGCAAACATTCTTGACCCGTGCTTTGGAAGAGGGCGTCTGTTCAGTGAGTTCTCTTGGGTCAGTGGTGTCGGCACGTTTCACGGCCCACACAGGTTAGCAACTAGATCGGGTTGAAACCACAAGCTGCTTCAGGGCGGGCTCTTTGCAGATGTCCGGGCCGGAGCCGGCGTGAATTGCGTGAATGTCAGGAAGCTCAAGGCACGGTCGCGGCACAGCTAGCCCGGGGTGCAAACAAAGGCGGAAAGAACTTGCCAAGCTCTCCTTGTTGCGCATGTTCGACAGCAGCTCCTTGGATGCTCAGAATTCAGGGCGAGAGTGGCTGTGCAGCTTCGCGCTGGGCCGAAGCACCGCGAACAGAACACCCTGCAGAAGTGGCTCCCAATCGCCGAACTGCCCTGGTAGCCGAGCTGTCAGACCAATCATCCAACAAGACCACAAACGGAGCCTCATAGATGCTTCGAACCCGCAAGGCCCAGACAAAAACTGCCGATCAGTGCAAAAGTATGCCCCCAAAGCGTCTTCCACCCCGAAATGAATGACTTGGTTTACCTCACAGCTTCCGCACCGCTGCCGCCGTCGCCATTCACAGCAACCACGCGGTCGTGCGGTGCCACGGCCTTTCTCCGAGTGACTCCGGACATATGCCGCAAGTACAAGCTGCAAAGCTGCAGATCAAGGAACGAAAAGATCCAGTGAGGATAACGAAAAGAAAATAAGCACTAACAATCGCAGCCCTGAGAGAGGGGACAGAGACAGAGAGACATGGGCCGCACGCACGAGGAAGCACAAAAACAAACTCACCAACAAAGCAACAGACAAGAAGATTCGAAAATTGACACGTAAAGAAGCAGATAGGTGATAGCTGGGCAAACGCTGCTAGGGCCAAGGGTCTTCAAGCAAAACAAGCATATTCGTAAACAGAAGTGGGAGGTCGATCGCCAGAATGAAACTCTCGCAACTCGCAGGTAGGTGACCGTAGGTGCATGTTCTCTGCCCGCAAGGCACCGCATCCGGATTCTCCGTGTTCCACTTGTGAACTTCCCCATCGGTGATGTTGTCCTCGGAGGCGCGCATTTACCAGCCCTGGACACGCAGAATCGTCTGCAGAATGCAAGGCCTCAGGGCTCGTCGTAAGCCTCGTAAGGTTGGAGCCGAGGAGCGATCCAAAAGCCGAGGCTTCCGCGCTTGTACTTGACCTAAGCGCGCAGGTCTTGCACGAAGAAACGCCAGAGGGCCCTGCAGTATACTAATACGACGCTTCATGCATTGCCGGGTGGCGAGGATGCCGAGGTCAGTGCTTTTGGCCAGGTCCTGACGAATGCGAACATCCATCGGCAGAGATTGGCACACCGATGTTCGAGGACAGACTTGCCGGGGCCCCGACAACCATGCGCTCTTCCGGCCGCATGAAGGCAATCGAGAACCTGCATCTAAGCGGGGATGCTTCAGGATTTGGGCGCGGCCGGAGCACCAGGCTTGGAGAACAATCACGAGATGATGAGATTTGTTGAAACCAATGACCCCCCGTCACACACAAACGTCGTGTTCTCTGTGAATCACCTATGGCGGGTGGCTTTAGGACTTGCATGTCTGCAGCACCCAGGATTCAGGATCGGAACTAGACTTAGGCATAGTGTCAGCCCAAATCTTTGGCTGGAGAACGTAATGCCCTGCACTCACCTGGGGGGAACTAGTCAGCATGCGTGCCATTGCTTATTGAGAGAATGCCCCTGCATCGACTTCTGCCCAGCTGCTGATCATGCTTTTCCTCAGCTTCTGGAACAGGGAATCCCTTGAAACTGCCTTGCACTGCCTCAGAGCCACTATCACTACAATCACTGTTGCTCTGCTCCTGGTGTCGATAATTTCGGTACTAGTTGCTAGTAGCAGTAGTCGTCGTTGTCGTGGTAGTGTCTTTTTCGTCGTGGCAGTAGCAGTAGCAGTAGAAGTAGCAGTAGCAAATAGCAGTTAGCAGTTAGCAGTTAGCAGTTAACAGTAGCAGCAGCAGCAGCAGTAGTAGCAGTAGCAGGAGCAGTAGCAGTAGCAGTAGCAGCAGCAGCAGTCGTAGCAGCAACCGCATTAGCATTAGCAGTAGCAGTGACAGTAGCAGTAGCAGCAGGAGTGCAGGAGGGTCAGTGGCAGTGGTCGTCGGCGTTGTCGTCTTGCTCCTCCCCCTGCATGTAGTGAGCAGGACCAGGAGGAGCAGGAGGAGCGGGAGCGGGAGCGGCAGCGGGAGCAGCAGCAGCAGCCGCAGCCGCAGCAGGAGCACGAGCGGGAGCGGAAGCCGCAGCAGCAGCAGCATTTGCATCAGGAGCAGTAATATGTCATCACTACCACTACCGCTACTACTTACTAGTATTAGTACTAGTACTAGTAATTACTAGTACTAGTACTAGTACGAGTACGAGTACTGGTACTAGTACTGGTACTGGTACTGGTGCTAGTACTAGTACTAGTTCTAGTACTAGTACTAGTACTACTCCCACTGCTACTGCGACTGCACCTGCTACTGCTGCCACTACTGCTGCTACTGCTACTGCTGCTACTACTGCTACGACGCTACGACGACTACCACAACAACAAGGCTACTACGACTACTACGACTACGACGACGACCACTATTATTGCACTAGCACTAGCACTAGGTAGGGGAATGGAGGGGTGGTACTGTCCGCGGCAGCACCGACTCACGCGCCCTTTGGAAATTACACGGTTCTTATTACCGTGGGCAAGGCATGCAAGGGAACTCCCCTTAGCTTGCTCAAGGCCAGGGAGTGAAAGAACTAAACCTTCTGGAAGACGCGTCTTTGCCAGGCGGCCAGCAGGATCTGCGCCAACTCGCGGCTTGCCCCCGAGATGCCATTGACGCGGATAATACGGTCGAAGGGCCTGATCTGGAGGGACCTCGATGGATGCTGAAAGTCGTCGTGATGAAGGCACATGACATATATAACGCATGGAAAGATAACTCATCCGAGCACTCAGCATGGAATCCTAGCACTACACTCCAGCCTCTAACCCACCTTCTGAGCCATGATCGCAAGATCCTAAAGATCCTAAAGTCTTCCAGCCAATCCCATCGAAGGGCGCATCGCAGGAGGAGTTCCAAGCTCCGGCCAACCCTCCGTCAACCTCCTTCACGATGCAGATGTCCTCGTCCTGTCTGAGACGGCGATGGCTCTCCGGCGCGTTAAGAGAGGACCGACGGGCCTGCCAACATACCGAGTAGGGTGCATGGCACCACCGAGAGCCGCGGCTTGAATAGTTGGGATCAAGGCAAGGGCGGAAAGTCATGGACCATCATTCGTCGCAAAAAACATTGCATGCATAGACATGTATCCATGTATACTATACATATGTCGTCTATACTTAAATATGTGTATATATATACTTATATATATATATGTGTGTGTGTGTGTGTGCGTCCATGTGCAACAGTATTTCGAACATGTATGCATGCATATGTATGTACATAATACGCAATTATATAACAGGGAATATTGGCACATAATATGTTTCTAATCGAAATACACTGGCACAGGTTCAAGGAATTGAAGTCATTCACTACAATTGAAGTTGGGCATCCCTCTTGTGGCAATGATTCAGAAGTACATGCCGAAAGCGGATGAAAGCGGTGTAGTTGTTGAGGTGACGCAATAGTCCAGACTCTGGCTGGAGTGCCGAAACCAGTTGCTCCTAAATCGCAGAAAATGAGAAATCCCACAGGAACGCCCGCTGAGAGTCCGCCAAATCCAGGACCATGCCGGGCTGCACGATGCCTCCCTTGATCATGCCTGGACGTCACACAGAAAACGGCGGGAATGAATCTGCAAGGCCGATGGTGCAGAACGGGAAGTCTGCGAACACAGTGCGCCGTTTCTGGTATCATTTCTAGGGATGCTCCGAATGATTGTGATGACTGCCCTATGCAGCCACATGCTTCAAGCCATATGGAGGCACGCTTTGCTCCAGCTGGCTGCTTCTGGTCGAAACAACCATAACCAAAGACTCTTTCTTCCGGTTCTTGTAAGGTACACGACTTTGGTGGCATACGCCGATCGGCCCCACCTTTATGCAGCTGCACCACGAAGGCGTTCTCCGGCAACACCGGCTGGGCGGGCGCAAGGCCTTCCTGAGAAACGGAAAGCTGTTTCACCGGTCAGAACGCTCAAGTCGTGCCTGATAAAAAAAACTTGAAGCTTGTGTCAAGGATCTACGCCTATGCACTGTGGACAAGGTTGTCAAAGTCAAGCTTCAACTTAAGACTGCTTTGGACCTATCGACAGCCAGTCATCAACGTGGTAAGCTGATGCGCCTTGACCATCGAACCATCAATCACCGTCTCGTTCTGGGATCCCGCCCAAACGCAGCCTTTCTCGTACAACAGGCGCTGAGAGCGTTCTCAAGAATGACGGTCGCTTGAGAGTGAGGCAAAACCCGCTGCTGCTGTTGCTGCTGCTAAACTTGCTGCGGAACGACTGCAACGTCTATAGGGCTACGACTGGTACTGCGACGACGACGACTACTACGACCACAACCGCGACCCGACTGCCCGTGGTTGCTGCACTCCTTCTGCTTGTGCTGCTACTGCAACTGGGACTGCGACTGCTACTGCTACTCTTGCGACTACGACTACGACGACGACTGCGACGATGATGACTACTACTACCACTACTACTACTTCTACTACTACTTCTACTACTACTACTCCACTACTACTACTACTACTCCTGCTGCTGATTCTGCTGCTGCTGCTGCTACTACTACTACTACTACCACCTACTACTACCACCTACTACTACTACTACTACTACTACTACTGCTCCTACTACTACTACCACTACTACTACTACTACTAAGGGTCTCTGCTTGAGCGAAGGAGACTGTAGAGTTTTTCTCAGCATGGTCTTTCGCGCTGTGCGACCTGTAGCTATCTGCATCTGTTTGCTCTGCGTTCTGGAAGTGATGATCACGGCTCAACTGCGTCGGTCCCAAGTCCGACGATCTCCGTCTCTCAGTGAAGCTGTACCTGGCACGGTGCCAGAAGAGATAGACCCGAGGGTTGGATCTTTTTCCACACAGGATCCAGGAGCTGCTTCGGCGGTGAAACTTTCTGGAAAGGGTGGCAACACAGCTGCTCCATGGAGCGCAGCTCGTAAAAGAGCCAGAGGTAAGTGGTATACCGCCACAGAATCGGTGGCGCACTCGCACCGACTGGAAATGCCAGCAAGGCGACCAGAGGCAATTAGACTTCGAGTGATGACGTACAACATAGGAGGAATCTGTGCTACCACGTATGATGTTTTCTGTGAATGGCTGCTTAAACAGGGCAAAGCGGACATCATTGTGTTGCAGGAGCTGCATCACGGTTGCGGAAAACAAGAAAATCGCTGGAAGATCGGCCCCTGGACAGCGCTGATAAGCCCTGACGCAAAGAGCCGATACAGTGGAGTTGGGGTCTTTGTTCACTCTAGAGTGTGCTCATACCAGGTCGGCTCCTACATGTGCGTTGCGAAGGGCTGCGTACGAATGTTGATGTCGTCGCAGGATATCAACATGTGTGGCAGGAACCGAACAGAGAGGAAATCGCGAAACGCAGAGGTATCTTTTGGGAGAAGCTGGGATATCATACTTCTCGTTGCGACAAGCTCCAAAGGGCCAAGAAGCGTAACAAAGCGGTGCTTGCGTGCAAAAGTTCAGGGGGTGATTCTCATGGTTCTGGATGCAATTTCAGGAACCAAGTGCACTCTGGCAAGCTAGTTGGCACCGGTGAGACGCAAGCTCAGCATCGTGGTACTACACATGGCCTGTCTTCAAAGAGTTCCGGTCGTGTGCGAGTGAGCACGGGCCCAGATGCTGGGAGACTTGCTGCAGGGAATGGCACCAGTGCAAAGCAAGGCTTACGGTCAGCTCCTGCTGCTGATGGTGAGAATGAGTTTTCCGCCTGGGATGGATCTGCAAGTTCGCATGCTTTCGATGATGTCGCAGAAGCAGAAGCAGTTGCTGTAGATTTGAATGCAATGGACTAAGAGGTTCATAGCTGTGTTCCAGAGGAATCAGGCAAGGTTCCTGATGCTGCCACGGAGCAGCCGGATCTTAGATCTGTCCTGCCCTCGTCTGGCATCGGTACTCCGAGCGACGCTGCTGAATGAATACACCTACTACTACTACTACTACTCCTGCTACTACTACTACTGCTACTACTACTACTACTGCTACTGCTACTGCTACTACTACTACACTACTAACTACTACTACAACGATGACGACGACTTCTACTACTAGACTACCACCACCACCACCACCACTACCACGACTACTTCGGATCTACGACGACGACTACGGCGTGTAACTACTTACGATTGATGACATGTATCAACTAATGATACCAATTCCCTCAACTCGCAATACTCCTGTGATGTTGAGACTTCTTCCTGCCGATGTCGGTGGTCTGCGACCATGCTCTGAAGACAAAAACGAGCGCAACTCTCTTTTCTGAATTTGCCAGCCGTTCTTGCAATTCTGGGATGCTGGACTGGGACCCCCGCATGCAGCACACGCCATGACCTGCGGGATTGTATACGTGTCGATGCCAAGCATTAATGCTGAGGCTTTCGAAATTTGTACTTGCAGTGTTGTTGCTCTCCATCAAGACGATAGATGTTCATAGCAGAGAAGCCGTAAGCAAACCTTCAAATGTCGATCGCCGGCCTGGAAGGGAATGCCGATCTTTTCGGTGCGCGCTAAGAAGTTATGTAGCGGTGCGAGGCACTAAGTTTGCAGCTGAAGTGCTGGATGGGTTGCTACTACCTGCATTGCCAATGACACACGGCTGTCTTTCTTGGCCGAAATGTTCGGAGCATCGACATCTGCCCGCTGATGCACAGACCCGCGTCTAGTCCCAGAAACCCTTTGCCTCCAAACCCCGGATTTGCTGCGAGCAACCTGTCACTGGCAACCCCGGAGATTGCTTCTCAAGCCTCTGACCGCTCCAAGCCCGTCTCTACCCTGAACGAATTGCTCTTGAAGCCACTTGTGCCCTAAGCTCAGCCTTCTGTACGGTCTGGAGTGGTTTGGCTTTGGGACGCACGGAATCGAACCGAAGGAGAAGACCCGCCCCAACCGGCTTTTTGTCGCTGCTAGGGCGCTGCGTCCAAATCGGTGAGATACGAGTACGAGCTGTCGCTCCTGAGCAGGTGGAGTCGGCTTGGGCTTCTAGTGACTCTAGTGGACTTTGACTAATGCTTGACTTGCTGCTGTCACCGACGACCATCATCACCACCATCACCGTCACGTTAGGAAAGCAATGCAGGCCAGCCACGAGGATGGGCTCGGATCAGATCTCCGGGATCGGCAGCCTAGCTTCGGCGCAGCAAAACTCAGCGAGACTTGTAACACAGCATGGTGCGACACTTGAACAATGCATCCTGAATCTTGCATCAGGACATGCCCAAAACATGATCAGATTTGCACATTTGAGCATGGACACATCTGCACGTGTCGCACTCCCACGCAAGCGTGCAATAGTCATTACTGAAGACCTGCGACAGCATGTGCGAGTGCGGGATATGTACATTCGCACTCCTCACGGAAGTGGCAGCATTGGCATCTCGTGCCTCAACCCCAGCTCTGCATCCCACGTTCTGAAGCAAGCTCTATTTGCAGGAGTAAGCGCCCCCATAATCATGAACAATCTCAAAGAAGGCTTCGGTTTCCCTCGCATTCTTTGAGCTCGCAACGCTTTCGCCGTCCCTGTCCTGAAAGCAGCCCCATGCATTTTTTAATGATGAATATGTGTTAGCTGAATTATGTGATGTACCAACATGCCAGCGAAAAGGAGTACCAATCATCCAAATACCCAGTCATAATATACTTGATCCACCAAACTGTTCCTGATAGTAATGTTATTTTATTCTCGGGATTCGACCGGAGCGAGTCCAGAAACCACTACAGTACAACCATGTGTCAACAAGCCCCTTTGGGGTGTGAAGCTGCAGCTATAAAGAACGGGTTGGCCCCGTGCGTCCGGGAGGCAGAAACGGCCTTGTGGTGGCTGTGCTCAGCTTTCCGGGGTCAGTAAATGTACGTAGGTTTACACAGGTTATGAGCCGAAAGTTAGCGAAACGGCACATAAGTACGATGCGGACAAGCTTTGCACATCATTGTGCCACATCGACGACAAGAGTTCTTGGGAAGTTTGGAGGGCTCTTGGTGCAGGATCGAGTGGGCGTGTCCTGATCCTGTTCTTGCCCAAACCCTCGTAAGCGCCGGGGGAGGACTGTTTTTGGAGAGGTTTGCGTGGCCGGCTCGCTGCCAGGAGTCCTTACCCATTTTAATAATTAACGCCCTCTTCTGGACGGCGTTGCCGGAAGACGTCTCAGGGAGAGCTTGGCTGCGAAGGGCAGCTCGCGAGTTTGCTTCTAGAGAGATTGCAGAGTTCAAAAGATTCCAGAAACAGAGGCATCCACTTCTGCCTGCGAGGCATCGCAGGGTTCTGTTGAAGAAACTGCAGTTATCGGTCTTTGCTCTCGAGCGTGAGGGCGGGAAAGTTCAAAGCAGGGGTCATCAGCAGAAGACACGTACACTCATGTATGGTCATGCTACACTGCAGGGCATCTCCTACACGGCAGCCCGAAGAGTGGCACATGCTGGAGTGAAGGACCTACTGTATCATGTGGGATCAATGTCATGCGCATGTAGTGTGCATGCAGTTCTGAGTGGGAGTCTCAAGAGGCCAGAGCCAGCCTTGTGTTGGTTGTGCTCAGCTTTCCGGCGTTGGCAAGCACTTTTGGTCCCGAACTTCCCTCCAACCCGCGGCTCCTGGCCGCAACGGCACAGCCCCGCCCTGGCCGCCGCAAGCCTTGGGAAATATGCGTGTGGAGCAGCTTTCCTGCAGCGGCTCAAACTCTCAACGCAGCAGTACGGCCCACTGCTTTGCAAACAACCGAAGCCCAACAATCTCCAAACACTCTTCTTTCACGAATCATCATCATCATCATCATCATCCACTGACTTTCGCACAAGGCTCGAAGGATATAGGAAAGAAACTCATCGGAATCCCCATCTGGAACAAAAGCTGGAAAGCGGGCAGCTTCATGCAGTTCGGAAAACGAGATCTAAAGTGGATCAGCGACGCGAATGATTCGCAAGCTCCATCTTCGTAAGGGGGATGGAAGACGTCAGCGCGTGCGTTGGTCTGGGGACGGCACCCTCCCTGCCGAGAAGACCTTCTCTGGCATCTCACGCCTGGTGCTTTGCTATGGACCGTGGCTGCAGCTCTACAAGGGTCGGAGGCGGCGGAGGCTCTCGAAGGTTTAGAAGCGCTTATTTCTGCTTTCCAGCGAAAGCCACGCTGCGGAAAAGTGGTGCGTGTGCTGCACGAAGCTCCCCAACGAAAGCCCTCTCGGGAGCAGGCCGCATGTAGCGGTCACCTGACATCTTCATGGGCATATTTCAAATGGCTGCGGGAAATGGGCAGTCATATCTGGAATCAAGGTTTGAGGCATCGTTCCACCAGCAGGCGAAGCACAAGAAAGGAGTGTCAGCGGCCTTGAGATCTCCCAGTGGAACATTGGAGTCGACAAGCCAAAAAAACGTCACAAACATTCACAGCCACAGCCTCGAAGCCGTGCCCGTATTCCCCAAACCACCTTTGCGGAATGCTGCGACCCTTAAGGCCCTTAAGGCCCTTTTTTGCCCTAGAAAGCAGAGCTTCTAGCCCCGGAGGCCCGGAGCCTGCACAGAGGTCTACCGTCGCTCCGTAGAGCCGCTCCAAAGAGCTCTGGAAGCCAAAACTTCGCAGCAGCCTGCAAGCAGCAGCAGAAAGCCCTATTATAGTATATTATAATATACTACAATGTATTATAATATATTATAGTATGCTATTCTTTATTATAGTCTACACACCTAAACCCAGAGCGTCGAAAGGCTCACAACGAGGCCAATCCCGAGGTACCCATACCAAAAACCCCAAAGCTGAGCAGATGACGCCCGCAGCTCTCTTTTCGTGACTGAGACTGCCCTGCCCGTCTACCGGAGAAAGAACGAGTCTGCAGTGCGTCTGTCCATACCATATTGCTGTTCACTTGTCGCTTCAGTCATGCTCTTGCAACAAATTAATTCGCGGTTTTGAAACTAATTCGGGTGGACACTTGTGCGACAGAGGTTGCATTGTCTGCGCAGAAGATTATGATTATGTCATTTGCAAAGTACTCTCTTACATGGCGCAGAAGAGACGCAGATGTGTCAAGACATTGACTGACAAAGACCCCCAAAAGCAGTAACTGAAACGAGGTGGCCCAATGAACAATGAAACAACGACTTGCGTCTCTGCATGTACCGGTTTTGTCAAAGAAAGCACTTGTTTGTACTGTCTCTGAGCACATACGGACTCCCAGATTGCATGTTTGTACGAACATGTTAAGCACGTGCTGACTGCACGTGTGCACTCAGTTACATTGCCTTTGCTTTTTGGGCAGCATAACCAGTCGTTGGGGTACCAGTAGGCCTGTGCATGTGGCTGCTTTCATGTGCTGCTTTCGTGCTCGCCCACGTGTATTGCAACTTTGCCTGTACCCTGATTTCACGCGCACAGAACACGCATCTTCTGATGCCCTCTGTACACGCTGGATTTCAGTTTCAGAGCAAAGCCCCGAGCCTGGAGCGCAGCTGCTCCCAGAGAGGAGGTGCCTGCGACTTTTCCCGAGTGGAAAGTGGCTCCATGCAGCAATTGGCAATAACCTTCTACTCTAAGCCCTAAGTCCTCTAATGCCGTCTCAGTTCAGCGCTGACCTTATCCACACTTGCCACACCCCGGAACACGTCCTGCGCCTTCGGCTGATGAAACTCTGGTGAGAAAGTGGGCTCAAACACGAACTCTATAGTGTGCAGTGAACCTCGGCGCGTGGAACGGTGCGGAGGTGCACCGCAGCAACACCTCACGGCCAAGCTGCGTGCTGGTCAACCCATGTGGCGAGTACTGCAAAGCTTGCGTCTCTGATCGGCTTCGGGTGGGCCAGGTTGGACATCTTCCAACACGCGTAGACCCTGGACCTAAACATTGGACCCTGCACACTCTTGAGGCCTCCTTGTTGCAACTGATCCGCTGCATCCTGACGCAGGCCGACAGCTAGGACTGCATCTCTAAGATTTCCAACGCTTGTTCTCTCTGTGACACAAAATCTATATAACATCAATGTGAATATCGCCGTCCCTCGCCTCGCGCCAGCAAGTAAGTCGCTTCTCTACTCTGCTGTTGCCCTGCGATTCTTGAGATCTGGCTCTGCTTCTGGTATAGCCCTTCACAACAAAGGATCTAAACTACATACAATTGGGATGCCATGCAAGCCGGAGACCCCTGCTTTTCGGACTGGCCTCGAGCTGATCCAGGCAGTCGTCCTCGCCGACTTGCCATGCATCAACAGGTTTACGCCCTCACAACTGGGACTTTCCACAGCTTGGCGTTTAAGGTTTCAGGGCTTCAGGGCTTTGGGGACTTTCGACTCGCACACTCGCACTTGGCAAGAACGGCCCACCTGCGACAGCCTGTAGGAAAGGTTTGGCGATGTGGGCTTTGCCTCCCTTGCAACTGCCGCCGCTTCCGACGTCTTCTTTGCTATGCAAACTCTGGGATTCAACATCAACCGTCGCCACAGCGCACGAACGTCGACGAAAGAGATGAGAGTTGGAGCCGCTCTGCCCTCTCCAGCCCTCTCCGGCCTTCGTATCTCGGAAAGATCTCGGGCTCATGGAGTAAGTTCCCAACCAGTACTCGCCTGGCGCTCGAGCTCGAGCGGCGGAGCTTCTTGCTGCGCTGTTGCGAGCGAGAGAGAGAAAGAGAGAGAGAGAGAGATTGTATATTTATACATATGCTGATTTCTGATCTGTATGCGTATATAATCATAGTAAATAAATAAATAAATATATATATATATATATATATATATTTATATTATATACAGAATATATATATAGTACATACATACATATATATATATATGCAGCACGAGGTCTGACCTGGTCTTCTTATCGTATCAAAATGCAAAGCCTTAGCCGTGTCCATGCTCAGAGCTGACCCTCAGCATCATCGGTGTGCAGAAAGTGATTGACATGGTCCGGGTGGAAGGTCACGAAGGACTCGTACACGCCAATGCACATCTCCTCTGGTGAAAGACTCTCGCTGCCTCATGACAACTCCCCCACCTTGCAGCCTCCGACACTACAGCAAGTCAGCTTCCATGCCCGCCGCCGAATGAACCCCCTTTTGCCTCGGACACGCAGAGGACGGTGTGAGCAACACCCCCGCTGAACATGTAGACCTGAATCCGCTCAAGGCGGAAGAAGCAGAAGCGCCACCAGCTGCAACAAAGCTTTCAAGTTAGGGACCCAAGAGGCCCTGGCTCAGCCCCGTGCGTCGCCCGGCCGCAGCAGCGCCACCTTGGCGGCCTGGTGAAGCGCCTCGCCGGATGCCAGGCTCAAGGGAGAATGCAGCAAGGCAGGCCGATCCGAGATCAGTCCCAGCCCAACCGTAAAAGGCAAACGGGGCGACTGTCACCTAAGCGACGAATCGTGAACGGTAGCGGGAGCTCTGGAATGAACACGAACTACCATGTAGGTCTGCATCGACGTGAAACAACACACAAACTTATTTACAGGAACCAGTCCGGAGCAGTCCACTAAATCCGTCTAGTCTGCTCAATTGCACGACACAATCAGCGCCAATCAACGCGCCCAACACAAATTGCCAGTTCACAAAATCTTCTCGCATTTTCCTACGCAAACCGTCCTATTATGCACTGGTGCGGGCCAGTGACGCACGAGTGCAAAACTGAACTGTCCAGGAACATGAATGGATGAATCCGCGATGTTGGCTTTGATTACAACATCTTCAATTGGAGGTCTGCTTCTGGCACAGACACTGCGTGGCTTGGGTGCTCTGGCCTGGAGCTCTCGTGGCTGAAGTGGAGGCACGAAGAGCCTGAGTGCACCAGCGACGGGTAATCTTTCGGGGAAGCTGGTCAGGATTCAGGCTGGCGAAGAGCACGCAATCACCGACCCAAAGACCAAAAATGAAAATACAGAGTCTTCCTCTTGTCGTGCACTAAGAAAAGTCGAAGTGTGCATCTGCCAGATACTGCACGGCCGGAGCACACATCATAGAATTCCAAGGCCACATGCTACCAGAGGTCAAAGATCTTTGATGATGCCAAGCCGGCTTCCAGTCTACTGCCTGAAGCAGACGGATACCTGTGACCCGGCTGAGCATTATCTACCGATCTTGAATCACTCAATGCTGGGGCAGCGCAGGCCTGTTTGCTGCATTCACCTTTGGGCCATGCAGCCGCGAGCTTGTAGCCCTGCCAAGCGGTGCTGATGCTCCACGAACAAGCTCGCATTGCAGAGATAAGCTCCGGGTCTCAAGTATTCTCAATTTTCATGTGCTGGTGATAGACTTACGGAAGCTGCCCCATATTATGTCGGGGGATACGAGTTCCACCACGGACGAGACACAAGCCACGCCACCGAACGACTGGTGAGTTCGTCCCTGTGATAGGTACAGTATGAAGTGGACCTGCCAAAATATGGGGGCCCGGTGGCCCGAGCCATCAGTTTTTAGCTCGAAGGTCCCAGGCCAGAAGCTGCTTCATCCCAGCGGCAATCACAGCCCAGTGTGAGTTTAAGGGTTTGACACACACATACACAGCAATGCGACCTTGTAGTTCCGACCGACATTGCTCCACAAGACCTGGCCGAAGAAAAGACTGAAGCATAATGAGGCTAATTACAAACCATCAAAACGCCTGTCCAAGATCATGCACACTTCCCGCCTGATCCACGTGAAGGCCTTTGCCGCTGAATCTGCCGCCAGCAAAGAAGCCTTCGTCGTAACCTGGCCACAAGAGTAGCGGAATGTTGCGGCAGTATTGCCTCCACCAAGCGAACATCACAACACCATGGCTTGCCGAATCCAGGGAAGCGGCGATCCCAATATAGCCTTGGGTATCTCACCGACTTCCTATCACGAAGCATTCTTTCCCGGAAATATGCCGACTTGGGGTCGCGACGTCCAGCTCACCAAGGGCCCAAGCACGTCCTCCATTGTTACTTCTTGGTAACTTGCTTCGGTGGTAAATTTTTCTTTGCACATCTCTTCCACATGGCACACTGACACTCATCTGGGAAGTGAGCTTTGACGTCTCGCTGGCAGATCGTCTTGACCTGATGCACAGGTCCAAGAAATGTTGATGCGATGCAGCCGCCCGATTTCGCTCTTGCCGACAACTTGAATTTGGTAACCGAATCTCCAACGACGACCCTGTGCATCGTCACGCGGAGCCTTTTCACCACCAATGGGATGCGGCGCTTCTTGCTTTAGCCTGCATGATGCGTCGGAACAACATGTAACGCGACACCACTGTGGTTGGTGTGCGTCCAAGCACGTGCCGCGATCGTTAAATACTATTGACATGCTGCAACCTGCAGAAATGGGCCGGTTTCCGTAAGGTTGTCCCTCATGCTCAGCGGCATATGGGCATGTCGTCTGGCACACAGATTGCCGTCACTTAAAGCATCGTCGGCATCGTATCAAGTGTCGGACCACGCAAAGAACACGAGAGTAGGTTGAGTTGGGATGAGCTGAGTGGGGCGGCCGCTTTCAACAGCGCGCTGAGCTTCCTGCGTTTGCTGCCCTCGCCACCGCCGCCCGGCCAAGCGATGGTACACCGCACACCAATGGAGCTTTCCGCACCCACGCGGGTATGCAGCTGGAGCTTTTGATCACTGAACCCGTGGACCCACTGGCCGGGCAGGAACTTGCCCATCCGCTGAGTCGCCACGTTATCTGCCAGTTTCCAAGCCGAGGACAAGATAGGCAGCAGCACCCACCACTACAAACGGCACCGCCGAGGTCGCGGCGCAGCATAGCGCGCCGCCTCGAGACGTGGCCCCGTACACAACCAGGTCGTGACGTGCAGTGGGCACTAGCTTTTGTCAATGAGATCTGGCTACCAGACCAGGGTCTACTTTGCAGAAGTTGCTCAAAGCAATTGCTTTTGCCAGCTGGCATGTTCTTCCATACGTAATTGCGTGCATCTGGATCGCAGCTGCCATGAACGAGGCATCCAGCTCTCGCAAACAAGGCTTGCTGGCAGAAGACGTCGTCGACGGCCTGGGATGAAGTTTCGCAGGTTACAGCTACACGCCGGTTAGATACCGTTAAGTCAACCCTGGAGCTCTTTGCATTCTGGGGACTTGAGCCCATGTTGTCCACGCGTAAGAGAACTGCTAAGGACATCAAAAGTACATGTGGGGGCAGGGTAAAATCTACATGTTAACCCGCGCCCGCTTCCGATGATCCGCATTTTCCATCCGGCTCATTCAAGGTTGGATAGGATTGCCGTACAGGCATTAAATGGCTGCTCGTGCAGCCCTTCTCCCGGGTGGGCGGGAGGGCAGCCAAAAGCTGCGATGCACAGGTGAACATGCAGGTCATGTTAACCCGCACCCGCTTCCGATGATCCGCATTTTCCATCCGGCTCATGCAAGGTTGGATAGGATTGCCGTACAGGCATTAAATGGCTGCTCGTGCAGCCCTTCTCCATCCTGCACTACCGGCCAACAGCTCGACGACAGTCCGAAGGACGTAGCAGCTAGTGCGCTGGGGAATAGCGGAGCAGAAAAGGAAGCAAGGAGGACGAAGTCAAGACGTTCTCTCGAGCACGTTTAGAAAGCTTAGGCAAGACTGACTCGGCCGAGACCTCCTGCAAGTAGTAAGCGAGCGTCGCCTGGTTCTGGAGCCTCATGGTCCACTGGATGTCGGCAATAGGGCGCTTACTCCGATAGGCCGCGACTGCTCCTCCGCCTCGCAAGCCTCCGGGAGTCAGCTTGAAGCGACCAGGGATCTCAAGGGCGCCAAGCAGCTTGTCCCACCGGCGCCTGTAGACGCCTGGACTTCCAGGGAAAAGGAGCTCGCCCCGCGGGANTCGCAAGCCTCCGGGAGTCAGCTTGAAGCGACCAGGGATCTCAAGGGCGCCAAGCAGCTTGTCCCACCGGCGCCTGTAGACGCCTGGACTTCCAGGGAAAAGGAGCTCGCCCCGCGGGAGTGACTCCCACACCCGGCTGACGAAGTTCGCGGTCTCGCTATCGAGGTCAATTGCGACATGCGGGACCTTAGCTCCTCTCCCTCTGGTCTTGGGCTCGCGGATGACGAGGTAGAACCTCCGGTCAGCTTGCAGCAAGTCCTGAGGTGTCAGCAGCTCAGCTGCCGAGCCTTAGCCCTGACAGCTTGGCGCCCCGCAAGACGGGGGTTTGGTGCCGGTCTCAAACAGTGGATGCCAGTAACCTGGTTTTTGGCACCGACGCCACGGGCACCACGAAAGACCCCCGCACTCGAGTCGTGGCGGCCGCTGTTGTTGCCTGCTCCCTTCACGGCGGCGCCCTCACTGAAGTGGGTCGCATCACCTACATATTGCCGGCTGGGTGCAATGTTGTGCAAGGGGAGGCGTTTGCCTTGGCGCTTCTCTTGAAGCACACAACCGGGGACGCAGCAGTCACTGCCGACTGCAAGCCTGCAATTCTGCAGGCGCAGGGAGCTTTCTTCAAGAATGCTCACGCCAACATTTGGGAAGAGGTGTGGGAGGAAAGGCACCGCCTCATCATCACTTGNGCAGTCACTGCCGACTGCAAGCCTGCAATTCTGCAGGCGCAGGGAGCTTTCTTCAAGAATGCTCACGCCAACATTTGGGAAGAGGTGTGGGAGGAAAGGCACCGCCTCATCATCACTTGCACCCATCGCATCGGCCGGCTTCTGAGTGGGTGCGGTGCTGCTGTGCACTAAGTGCTATGCAGTTCACAAGCCGGGCCAGCTCACCCCGACCATGGCCACCAGGAACCCCTGTGAAGGGGCTAGCAGGGCACACGCCAAGAGGCGGTCTCTAAATACCTCAAAGAAACCACCGCCCCGGTCACCCTCTTTGCTGCCGGTGGTCGCGCGGGCCAGACCCTTGAGGTGAGTAAGGCCGAGCCCACTCCCGACAGCCCCGCCCAGTCAAGGCCAATAGGCGAGCCGGTCGCGAGCAGCCAGACTGAACCAAAGACAGGTTGTGGCCTCCACACCTGGACGACAGCCGAAAAGGCCAACACGCAAGCAGCCCCACGAGATGGCCAAAGCTATCATCGCCCAAACAATCGGCTCCGGCATCGGAGTCCGATGCACTGTAGGCTCGACGCGCTCCCACTTGCTTAGCAAATTCCACGCCGGCTTGAGGAAGAGCTTCACCCGTGGCAGAACTTGCTGACTATGAGCCAGCATCTGTCTGTACTCCTGCAGAGGACGCCCGCCGTCGAAGAGGGTCTGCCCATACGAGAGGAGCACTTCGACCAGCAAATCGGGCTGCCGCTCGAGGGTAGCCCAGACATCATCGCCAGCGGCCCGGGAAAGCCAAGCCTGGAACTCAGCCCAAATGCTAGAGCGAAGCTGAGCTGTCCCTTTCGTCACAGTNTCGCAAGCCTCCGGGAGTCAGCTTGAAGCGACCAGGGATCTCAAGGGCGCCAAGCAGCTTGTCCCACCGGCGCCTGTAGACGCCTGGACTTCCAGGGAAAAGGAGCTCGCCCCGCGGGAACCCGGCTGACGAAGTTCGCGGTCTCGCTATCGAGGTCAATTGCGACATGCTGGACCTTAGCTCCTCTCTCTCTGGTCTTGGGCTCGCGGATGACGAGGTAGAACCTCCGGTCAGCTTGCAGCAAGTCCTGAGGTGTCAGCAGCTCAGCTCTGCGAGCGGCCAGGACTTCGCCGATGCGGCAACAACCCAGAAAGCAAAGAAGCGTCGAGCAGGCCCATCGCGCCCAGCCCCACGAGATGGCCAAAGCTATCATCGCCCAAACAATCGGCTCCGGCATCGGAGTCCGGTGCACTGTAGGCTCGACGCGCTCCCACTTGCTTAGCAAATTCCACGCCGGCTTGTGGAAGAGCTTCACCCGTGGCACAACTTGCTGACTGTGAGCCAGCAGCTGTCTGTACTCCTGCAGAGGACGCCCGCCGTCGAAGAGGGTCTGCCCATACGAGAGGAGCACTTCGACGAGCAAATCGGGCTGCCGCTCGAGGGTAGCCCAGACATCATCGCCAGCGGCCCGGGAAAGCCAAGCCTGGAACTCAGCCCAAATGCTAGAGCGAAGCTGAGCTGTCCCTTTCGTCACAGTNAGCAAATCGGGCTGCCGCTCGAGGGTAGCCCAGACATCATCGCCAGCGGCCCGGGAAAGCCAAGCCTGGAACTCAGCCCAAATGCTAGAGCGAAGCTGAGCTGTCCCTTTCGTCACAGTTGCGACCTCTCGCAGCTGAATCGGAGGCCTCCTTCGGGAATTCCCGCGAGGCCCAGGATGCGAAGCTTCTCCAATCCTCCCTTTGCTACATTTAGCACATCTCCCGATGTCGAGGGGGCGGAAGTTCCCGAGCCACCCTGCATCCTGCGCGACAGAGTTGGCAAGCAAGTGGGAGAGACGCCGAGGGTAGGCTTCAGCAAGCTTTGTCCAGCTAACACCGGTCGCTCGGTCGCGCCCTCGAAGGACCAGATGGCTCGTCTTGCACTTGCACCGCATCCGAGCTCCACNGTGGGAGAGACGCCGAGGGTAGGCTTCAGCAAGCTTTGTCCAGCTAACACCGGTCGCTCGGTCGCGCCCTCGAAGGACCAGATGGCTCGTCTTGCACTTGCACCGCATCCGAGCTCCACGGCTTTGCGCCACTTAGTCCCGAACACACAGAAATCGCACAGGAAGTCATCCCAGCTGACATTCGGGTCGAGCTCGCTCCATGCTGGCTGGCGCCAGAACCAGCTTCCCTGAGGGTTCTCGATCAGGAAGACGGCCCTCCTCTGAGCTGCGGCTTGGACAACCTGCAAAACGAACTCCAGCATCCTATTGCCCTCTTCAACCTTACTCCTCTGGTCAGGGCGCAAATCCGGTCGGCCTTGCGGCCAGTCTTTGGTCCTCCAGGGAGGTGTGATCGCCGAAGAAAACGAACTGCAGACCGGCCCGCCGAGACTCCCGCGAAAGCACCCCCAGTCACCAGCTCAAGGAGCTGCCCTTGGAGCTCCGGCTGCAGCAGGTCCTCATCATCTCCATGGCGAATGTCACAGCAGAGTATCCAGCATGGCGCAGTCGAAGCTAAAGCCTTAGCGAAACCCCGAGACCCAGAAAACAAATCCAAACCAACCAGGGCCAGAGGAGAGGGCAGCAGAGAGGTCGGGGAAGGCAGAGGAAATCACGAAGCGCCCAGGTGGCATGCTGAGGAGAAGTCCAACGGACGAGGGAGGAAGGCTAACAGAAGCCCGAGCAATCAGAGGCCGGCTGGGAGAGAAGGCTGCACTCGAGCCGACTCTAGAGAAGAAGCCAGGAGGATCAATGCGGGACAAATCNAACAGAAGCCCGAGCAATCAGAGGCCGGCTGGGAGAGAAGGCTGCACTCGAGCCGACTCTAGAGAAGAAGCCAGGAGGATCAATGCGGGACAAATCACTGGAGGCGGCTCGGGGATCGGACGCAGGCTATCGGCTGTGGCCCGGACTGAACTGCAGAGTTGGCGGGTCTCTGAGTCCCGAGAGGGGGCAAAACAAACCCAAGTCCAAGCGCCTCGGCCCTCTGCTCCTCACTAAGCCGCTCACAGCCTCGCACAGTGAACCCGATTAAGACGATCCGGAGGCCTTTCCAGGCTTGGGTAGCATGAACTCGGTGCGGGTCAAAAGCGCATGCTTGCTGGCTCACAGGGAGGACTTCCCCGCAGAGAGTGGCTCCCTTCCTTTTGAGAGGTACCGAACCGCCTTGGGTCTCGACCCAAATGCCGCCTCCCTGGAAGCGAGTGAGGGGCAAAACGAGGTTCGGCTCCCCAGAGAGATTGTTCCGGTCGATGTGTGGCTCGGTGCGCACGTTCTGATTCACGCTGAGGGAGCTGAAGATGAAGCCGGGCTTAGCCGAGCGGAGCACCTTAGTAAGCAGCTGCACCGAAGCTGGGAAGGCCTGGCAGGTTCGACGCAGTCCCGTAACGCCACCATGCACAAAGACACCTGCACAGAAGGAAGCCTCGGCTCTGCTCCAGCTCGACGACCTAGCCGAAACCTCCTTCGGGAGCCGCCTGAACACCTCAAGCGCTTCAGAGACCCCGACGTTGGACGCCCTCTGCTCGGGACTTTGCCTGGCCTGGAGGCGGCGAGCCCCGGGCTTGAAAGCTCCGGCAAAGGGGCATCAGGCCAGAGCTCGCTCTCACTCGGCAAACTCGCGAGCGAGCTGGCAAGGGTGCAGGCCGAGACTCTCCAGAAAGGAGTCGAGCTCAGCGAAGTCCCCCCTGAGGGCTTTCTGCGAGCCAGGGCTCAGGCTCCTTGACAGGCTTCCGAAGTAGAGCAGAGCGGGTGGGGTCGTCGCTCGGATTGAGCTTTGACTGAATGTAGCCGTAGGCTGGCCTGATGCGGTTGGCGAGGTNGAGCCAGGGCTCAGGCTCCTTGACAGGCTTCCGAAGTAGAGCAGAGCGGGTGGGGTCGTCGCTCGGATTGAGCTTTGACTGAATGTAGCCGTAGGCTGGCCTGATGCGGTTGGCGAGGTAGCTCGGCACAGACCGCCGCAGCTCCCTGTTAAGCGAGGGGGAGGAGGATCTCCCTTTGACAAACGTGGCCAAGCTAACCTGACAGTCCTGCAGGTGCACATAGCGATGCACCGGGAAGCGAAGTCCAACCTCGTCCTCACCTCGGACCGCGGCTCTGACCTCACCTATGTTTATGTGCCTGCGAACCTTAACCTGAACGGTGCTGCCGAGCTGGGCGAATTGAAGAGCACTGCAGAGCTCTTCCCACAGCGGGTGAGAAGAGTAAGACTCCTCCGGCATGCCTTGTCCCTCCTCAAGCTCCCCGTGTTCGCGCAAGTAGGCTTGGGCCGGCGACAGCAGTCTCGCCCAGAGGCCGCGCTGCAATCCGTGCCGAGTCAACTCTAGAGAGAAAGGTGCTGGGAGGAAGGCAGATGCAGACGCCTCCGCCGTTGACGAAGCGTCGGTAGTTAGGAGGATCGGAGCAGCCGGCGCCCGCAGATCAACGTCAACTTGACTGAGCAGGACGGCGCAGGCCAGAAGCTCGTTGCAAAGCTCCCCTCTCACAGGAATGAACGCCCGCTTGTCCCGGTGACGCTGCACCCCACTATAGACGGCATCCAGGATGCTGAGCAGACGCCTCCTAAGCTGAAGGCCAGACACCAAGCCCCCCGCTACAACCTCGAGCATCCCGACCGAAGTGATCCCGCCGCTGACAACCCTAAGCACGAACTGCGCAAGAGCGGTGGTCCTTTTGGGGCTGGGGCGCAGGAGGCCCGAATGCCCGTCGAGAGAGCCGCCCCAGAACTCGGCTGCGCTGGCCCTGGAGACAGCTTTGCCTTCGTGCCTCGGGAGGCCACTGTCGCGATAGCCCTCGGTGACCGCACGCATCACACCGACGCCTCGCGGCTCCCCCCCGCAAGACGAAAGACTCCGCGGGACGGGGTCCAGAAGGATGAAGTCGTCGATTAGCAGGCCCGCGATAATCTGGCCAGGCCTCGGCGGCCTCCCCTGCAAGGTAACGAAATCCCGAAGACGGAGGGCCCCGGTCCGTAGAATCACAGAAAGGTGCGATGTCTGGCCATACGCGACAGCATTCAAATCTCCCATGGCCATAGTGTTAAGGCTGGGGATGATGGTGTGGCCCCGCAGGGAGCGGGAGCAGGCAGACAGGTGGCGCACGTCTTCGAAGCTGAGCTCCAGAGCGAAGACGTTGCGCTTGGCGCGCTGCTCACCGACAAGGAAACTATGATAGAATTCCTTAAGGTCCTCCGTATGGATCTCAAAGTCACAGTCCTCCGGCAGGTAGATGAACTGGAACTGCTCCAGGGTACCCAAGGAGCGGATCCAGCGAGCCTCGGTCACCTCCGCAAGGTTGGGAGGCCGAGCATCAAGGACCATTCTATCACGTGCGTGGTCCTTGCCGACGGAGAAGAGACCATTGCGCAGCCTAGGCCTAACCTCGTTTTTCCTGAACAGGCGCAGCCGGCCTGAGGCATCGAGCAAGCGAAGCAGCTCTCCCGTCTGCCTGCGGTCCGCCCTGACAGCGACTCGGGGGATGGGCTCCTCGCCCGGCACCTCACGGGCGAAGTCCAAAGGCCGAGCGTATGTCGCCCGGTTCTGGCTATCCAGGTACGGCTCAGGATCAAAGGAAGGCTTGCCGACAAAAGTCAGTCGGCTAGGCTCGACTGGGAGCACTGNACGGGCGAAGTCCAAAGGCCGAGCGTATGTCGCCCGGTTCTGGCTATCCAGGTACGGCTCAGGATCAAAGGAAGGCTTGCCGACAAAAGTCAGTCGGCTAGGCTCGACTGGGAGCACTGGGCAGGGAGCCGCGTAGCTGAACAGGGCTTCGCTGAGGGGGGCTCCGGAGGACGGAAGAGCGGCCCACTCGGCCTGGCAGGCCTCCAGCATGTCACTCAGGCCCTCGAACTTAGCCGTGGCTCTCCCAAGGTCCTTGGGGCCCAAAGGCCCGGCAGCATTCGAGGCTCGCACACCCAGCCGAAGGGAGGCCACCGCCTCCTCCTGCCGAGGGCTCAAAGACTCCCCCAGCGCAAGGTTAAGCTTGGCAGAAACAACAGCTGGCTGCCCAAATAACACCCAGTCCAGGACTAACACAACTGCATTGAGACCAAGGCTCTCGGGGTCCCTAGTGCCACCGGACCCCGGGCAAAGGAGCTCGGGAAAAGGTAAAGGGATCGGCCACACTCGCCGTCTTCGGCTCGAATGGCCTGCACACTTAGGCCCTCGCTCAGCGCGAGGTAGTAGCCGGATGGAATGAAAGAAAGCAGAGAGCGAGCAACGGGCTCGGCTGAGGCAGGAGAAAAACTCTGACCACAACTCAGAGGGGAGGACTCGTGGAGCTCGAGCACCGGGTCCTGAAGGCTCAGAAGGAGCTGCAGCGAAGGCGGAACCCGGCAGAGGCTCGTCCTTGACATCGGAGAAAGTGGGCCGGGGGCCACGACCTTCCGGCGTAGGAAGGCCAGGATTGTCAGCTAGCATACCGGCTGCGACGCTGCCTCTATAATCCGGCGCGGAAGCAGAAAGGCACGGACAAGCTGAAGGGGAGGATTGGCACGGGCCAGGAGGGACCCGGCGAGGAAAGGATTCGGGGCTGCTGGGCGGCTCAACTCCTGCAGAGGGAGGGTCCTGCACACTAGCAGCCGAAGTTAAAAAACCCTTAGAATTACTAGGGGGGAGAGGGCCTAAACCCGAACTAGGGTTCCCCGGGCAAAAAGGCTCCCTTGGACTGTAAAAGGGAACTGGCAGAGAGAAGCCCGACGAAGCACAGCCGAGCGTCGGCGCCCAGCAAGAGCCTCGAACTGGGAAGCGAGGTGCAACATGGTGATCGTGGTGCCTGACGTGTGGCCGCCAACCTGAAGGCTCAGGCGGCACCGGGCAAAAGCGCTGCGGCTCTGCAAGCCGCGCCACCGGAGCAGCGAAGAAGCTCAAAGAGGGCCGCCACGCGGGGGCTGGCCTCACTTGGCACCGTCCTTCTCCTTCTCCTTGCCTTTTCCGGACCCTTTCTGAGGTCTGCGAGGCGGCTTTCCCCCATCGTTCCCGCCGCCGCCGGACTCTCCTCCCCCGGGCTGCCCCCCCGGAGAGGTTGAGCTTTGCCGAATATGAAAGGCGTCGCGCTCCCTGATGCGGGCCATGAAGAGGGAGATCCACCGCGGATCTACGATCCGCGTCTGCTTCGCCTCGAGGTTGTCGAGGGTACGGGGCCGTTGAAAGCTGGCGAAGGGCGGCTGATGATCCATCGAGAACTCGGCCGCCAATAGCCAATTCCCATTGTCTATAGCGGATTGATCCAGAGCAGCGATCGCAAGCAGGGCTGTGGCTTTCGCCTGTTCGGCTTGTCCGCTGTTCAGAAGATCCACGATCGTGGCCAAGGTCCAGCCCTGCCTGATGGGACCTGCGAAGGATTGAAGGTGGGACCGATGCTCGAGCCAGCCCCTCACAGTGAGCCGGCGTTCTTCCTGGTGCGGCCCCGTCTGAGCCCCCACAAAATCCTCCATCATCAAGCTTTCGACCGAGGCACTTATTTGCTCGGGAGAAGAGCGAAGGATGCCACGAAGTTTCTGGTAGGCTGCAGATTTCGAGCGGCTCCCGGAGGAGCCCACGCCCAGAGAATCCCAGCACTGGTATCGGCTCGCTCCAAGACATCCTCGAGGTCGTTCTTCCGCTCCCTCTCGCGCTGCATGGCCTTCAAGAAATGTCCGATCTGGACGACGGCCTGGGAGACTGGGTCTCCGAGAGTCAGTGCGGCTCCACCGCCCTCGGCGTCGAGCCCGTCGTCTGACTCGTCCAGCGGGTCTCCGAGCGGCACTCGAGGCTTGCCCTTGGCTTTGGGCCTGAGCTCGCCCACGTTGGGGCCCTGACCGGCCAACCAGGACATGCGGACCAATTGATCCTCCGGAACGCCCGCCTTCCTCGCGGCCTCCACGACCACGGGGTCTAATCGAGCCAACGGCGGCAGCCTGCTTTGCTGGCTCGCCTCGGACGGTGCCAGAGCCCTGACCGGTATCCTGCCCGGCTCCCCGGCTCAGGCGAGCCCCATTCAACAAGGCCTGCATGACTCCTGAACTCTCAGCATCCCGGACCCGAGGCGCGTAAGGCGCTGTTCCCAGGAGACCTCCCCACCGTCGCTCCCGTCGCCACGACCCCGCACGGCGTCCTCGAAGGCGAAGTGCTCCGAGGCGATCGCCGAGAGGGAAGGCCCAAAAAGGGTCCAGTCGCTCCTGCGATCGAGAGCCAAAGCCCAAAAAGGGCACATCCGGCGCCAACTCCCCATCCACGGCGAAGTCGACGGAGTCCTCGAGGGATTGCTGGAGCATCCCGAGCCAGACCTTCAGAGTAACGCCCGGCCGGGCTTCGGCGGGGTCTTCCAGGGAAGCCGCGAACACCTCCGATGCCGTCTGCGGGACGGCCACGAGGAAAGCTCCCTCAAGCTCACCAATTACAACCACAGAACAAGACAATGCGGGACCCTCCGAAGCTTGGATCCATAACTCGCCGATCTGAGGGCGGGCCCTCCAAGGCGTGCTCGCGCAGCCTATGGACAGAAGGAGTCGCCTCCCGGATGAGCTCCTCAGACCCGGCTTGGCTGGCCATCCAGCCCAGCCGACGGCCAACTCAAACCTGCCTCGCGGAGAGCCACTGCCACTTCCACTTGGGTGGGAAGGCCCACAAAGATAGACTGGCCTTTATCAGGCCCCCGGATGCAGAAAGCCTTGGCCTGACCAAAGGTAGAGCAGACGAAGGGCTCGCGGAATCGCCTGCCTTCAAAGTCAGCAAGCACAATGTAGTAGCGCGAGCTCAGGTTGAGAGCGCTCCGCCCTGACGTCCGCAAATGCCCCCCGTCCAGAGCCCTCCGGAGGAACAGACCCACCTCCTGGGCCACGTGCGTACGGAAAGCAGAGTGAGGCGGCCCGGGTTTGGCACGAGAGCTGCGATCCGGAAAGACCTCGTCGGCGAGGTCGGAAGCCAGGGAGAGATCTCCTCCACCTGATCCTGCCCCCGGGAGAGATACCCTCCACCTGATCCGGGGGAAGGACTCTCGGGAGCCTCGGCGGAGGCTCCGGGCAAGGGGTAGACTAGTTCGAAGCCGCTCTCTTCCTCGAGAGCCTGCAGCCGTGCTTCTAGCTGCCCCAGCAAATCACGCGCAGAGTTCAGTTCTCGCCTGNAAGGACCCGGAACAAGTCGGTGGGAGGCACTCGGACGATTCGCCTCGACCCACGCAGGAGGGCTAGACGGATCAGAAAGACCAAATCCAAAAGAGGCCACAGGAGGAGGCCGGTGCCCACGCCGAGGGCGAAGGAGACCCAGTGAACCTGGGCGGAGTCGAAGGAAGAGGAGCCCAAATCTAGGGAGGGCAAAGGGAAGACCTCTGCTTCGGGAGGAACCAGGACCGGACCCCGAACCCGAAAGGAAATCCCTCGCAACACTCAAAAGGACCCCCGCAAGCCCTCCGGACGCCCCACCGGCCACTAACGGCAGGGGCCTCATGCACCTTCAGCCAAAAGCTGCGAAGCACAGGTGAACATGCAGGTCATGAGGTGACAGAAAAACATCGGAACAGGCGGGCTGGCGTCTCCAGGGTGAACGTGCAAAACTGCTGGGCAAAAGACTTTCTTTTACTCCCGAAGTAACAGGAAATAACATCTCCTCTCGCAATCTATGGGCGGGCACACATGCAAGAGTAAGACCTTCACTCCGTCGAAGCAGTGATCTCACGGGAAATCCTCTTTCATTGCACATCACGACACCTAGGACCGTCTCGCACCCTTTGCTCATCCAGGCAAGGTCTTGGCAGAAGGCCACGCGGTCCAAGAGGTCATGCAGAAGACCACTCGAACCAAATTTGAAGCAGGTCACTATCGCCGTATGGTCGTATTCATCATCATCATCATCACCATACTCCATATCAAAATGTCCGGACAAGAGGAGCTCTGAGAAAAGCAAGCAGATGAATGTCATTGCTCATGGTTTTGGAACACACGAGAAGTAACTGGTGTCTACGACTACAGTAGCGATTTCGGTTTCTTTTCCTCTAAAGCAGCGAAGTACCAGGCTGCGCGCTGCGGGGGAGAGAACCTCAAGTAAGGTGACTGGATTTTAGGGTTTAGACTGGTGCGAGGATGGTGTATACGCTAAACACCCAGTACTGCGGAGCATACGGACTCTATGACTCTATGAGCTGAGGGGGTGCCCCGCAGATCAAAAGGCACCGGCCCTGAGTCGCTCATCTCGGAAGTGATCCCAGCTGCACATCTAATCTAGGAGCCTTAGCAAGTAAAATAAGGCTTTGAGGTTTTTCTTATAACAAAATTGTAATAAGGAGCCCTTACCAGCAAGTATATGAGTAGCACAGCAAAACCCACACCTGTTTCCGAGAGCAACTCAGTTCACCATGCACACTCCTCGAACCCCAACACAAAACATCCCTTCACGGCTGAAATGCGGTCCCTCTAGCTTCACTGCGGTGTACTAGCAGAGCCTCCTTCTTGTCTGGCATCTTGGTCGTCCTGATATCTTAGTCACATCATTTATGCCTCCAGGGCTTTAGTGCGCAGGTTTTGGGTTGACACCTTGCAGACATACAGGCTGGAAGCTGCTCGAAGCACTTTCAGAGTCCCTCTCGTTGTTGACGAGATGTTCGCTCTCCACATCTCATCTAACGAAAGCCTGCAAAATCAGTTCAATGTTTCTACAGTCAAGTGCCCCGAAGCACAAGCCTTAAAGCACAAATCCTGCAAGATGCAACGCGCAAAAACGGTGTAGCTGGCATAGCACTACTGGAAACTAGTACGCTAAGAACGCCAACAAAGAGTCGGTTTTATGATGGAGCCGCTCCTGGAAGCTGAGCTCAACCGCGCCGCGGCCCCGTCCGCAGCCGCCCCGGAAACAGGGCCACCGCAAGCTCCGAGCCAAGGTGTACAACAGTTGACTCTAGGCCGTGAGGGTTTATGGTTCGGTGCTTGGCCCGCCCAACCGGTCGCAGTACATCACATGCAGACTACATCAACGTGTCCGAAGCTGTGCACGAGTGCGCCTGTATGCACACATACCCGATACCCAAGAAATGCACATGCACATGCCACGCGTGTATGCAGTCATGTGCCTACAGTCACCTGTGTGTAAGCAAAGCACATGCGCACATGTATTTCTACCAGAGTGGTTTTCTAAAACCGGGGATTCCTAGATGAGACCGGAAACCGTAAAACTCAGACATCTCAGACCTTAGGTATTAGGTTTTGCGTGGCAACCACATTGTTCCCTATATTTTTCAGCTCCAGGATTGCATCTTTGCCGGTACCTCGCGCGGCTTATGCTCGTTTGCCGATTGAACCGTTGGCGGAAGCAACGGGGAGCAAACAGTGCTAAATGAACGCATGCCTGGCAAACATGCTTCGGGAAGACAGATCGTCGCAGGCCCCGGCAAACAGCATGTAACAAAAGGAATTTGCAAGGAGTCACGGTGAGAACCACCCCCCTGCACATCTACAGATTAACAACGGTGGTATGTGTTACATGTATATTATTTGCCATCACACAATGACCATCATGTCATAAAGCAGAAGGAAGCGTGAAGACCAGCACCAGCATCAAAAATCTCAACACCAACACCAGCACGAGCACCAACACCGCCGCCACCATCACCATCACCATCTCCATCATCACTATCACCACCACCAGGACATCCCTGCGGTATCCGGTAATTGTCTGATTCGACAAACAGCAGCAAGTGAGGAGCCCAGGGCAGATACACTTGTAAGCCGCGAACATGTGTAAACCCATGCACCAGAACGGAACGATCGTGGTAACTGTATCCTCTTCCCGTCTAAAGCACAACTTCCTTTTTTCAGCCACCTCCTGCGTCCACCTTCGCACCAGTTCGAAATAGACTCTCCAAGCTGTCGCAATGGTTCCAGCGAAGCCGTTGCCCATCGTCATCCACCACAATGCCTCCATTGCACCAGCTCTGAACAGTCGAACCCATTTTCCCTCCGGGGTGAAAATCTTGCTGAAACCTCAAAACCTGGGAAACCTTCCAAAAAATGTAACCAAGGGGCAACGGACTCCCGGTGCTGCTTGCGCCGCTGCTAGCAGGTCCTGCGAAAGCCCTAAATTAAACACATACCAGAACTCGAACAGACTCTGTCAAACCAAAATGCTCACTTCCACAATTTGCACGAAACGTCTTGCAATGCCATACATGGTCGCTGACCACATGGATGTGTCTTCATATGTGTTTGCAAGTAAGTACACACAACATACATGTCTGTGTACAGCCGGTCTTCTTGGCTTTCAGTTAATCACCTACCAACATCAATGGCCCATTGGCCCGCATGATGTTGCGGCAAGCGAAGCTGTCCTTTGCCGCTCACGATTAGCATGCCTCTCTCGTTCTCAATGCTTGTAGTCCCAGAGACACCAACTCATTCGAATGTCTGCATAGAAGCAGGTTCGAATAAGCGAAGGCCTTGTATACTGGTAAGTGGTATGGCCTTCAATATCATAACCTGGGTCAGTGCACAACAAACTAGGCCACTAATCTTGCAGGAGAGCACCCGTGGCTTGTGATGCGTGCCATCTTTGCATCCCCATCATGTTTCGTACTAGTATTGACACCACTAGCAAGCAACGCACAAAGCTGAATAAGCAAACCTGCTATAACTAGTGCGTAACAGCATATGAAAACGTTCTATGTTCCTGGAAACAAATTTGGCATGACAGATTTTCGGGCACAATTTCTATGCTGAGCTATGTAGTACTACTGGTGTACCTCTCATGCCGACTTCACCGATGCAACGTACTTGTGCGTTTTCGTCCAACGAGGAAGGGGTCACATGAACAGCCTCGGATTCCGTGATCCCGGGCCCTGCATCGTCAGGATTCATTCATCAACACAGCGCTGTTCAAAATTAGGTTGTTCATAAGCCCTCGAGAACAGGACTACTTCAAATCGCCGGACTTTAGATTTGATTGCATGAGATTGCTGTGCTACGCACAGTCTAGGTGTTGACTTGATGAAAGCCTATCAAAATGGGAGCAGTGACGATGGCAGGCCATTTCGCGAGGTTACCATACATGCAGATCTGGATGTACATGTACCTGTGTGAATGTATGTGCGTGCAGACAGGTGTCTATCTATCTAAAACTGAACCAACTAACAAATAAACATGTATATATTTATATGTCCATACAACCATATACATCGATACAGATAGGAAGAGGTTCTCAGAACCAGGATTTTGTTGTCATGAAGTGGGAACCTGTAAACTGCTGACTTGGTAACTCGTGAGCTGCTAAGCCCAGCCTCTGCCATGGTGAACTTGAACAACACCCAACTGATCATAGCAACTGATCCCATGAAGCAGGGAGGTCCGAAACGAGCGGAGGCGAAATGGTGCAGCACGCCTGAGCAAGGTGCACTGGCTGTCGCTGGCATGGATCGAAGCGGTAAGCTGAGTTGTGGCCTCTGCCACGATCTTCGCACATGAGACAAACACGACCAGCATGCAATCACACAGACTAAGTTGGAAGGCTTCATCCGTTTAGGGAAGGCTCCTCTCTCTCTCGCGGACTCAGAGATCTGTCAGCCGCGAAGGCTCCTGCCCTTGAAATACCAGCCCACATTTTCGATTCCCACCTCTGTACCCTCAAACTGTTCACAAATCCTATGCACTTTCCCTGCAGCCACACGTTAAAGCCCGAATCCCAAAGCTCCAAACTCAAGAACTCCCCCAAAACCCTCATGTCGCCAAAAGTGGAAGCCAGGAAGCCAGGTCCAGAAGCTCTAGCACCAATTCCGACAGCACGCCGGAAAGGAAAAGGACCTGAGACTCACTATGGATCAGGGCCCAGCAATGCTTAGCCTCTTACGAGGGGCTTGTGAAGACTTTGATACAGGAGTCCGCATGATGAACAACACTGTGGATTCTTCTTGCTTGTGCGCTCTGTCAGGCTTCGCCGTCGCAGAACAAGGATTTCGAGTCCATTCCGCAATCTTCTGCATGGGCTTCCGTGCCAAGCAGCACCCTTGTCGCAGAGCGATGTTCGGCGCAGCGTCAGTCGGCGAATTGGGCATCTGCCAAGCAGTGCTGCGCTGAAGCGGCATCTACACAGAGCCTTTAAAGTTGCGGGATGAACTTAACAATAGAGTAACAATATATGATGCCAGGTGCGGCCGGCACCCCTCCCCCCGCCACCCGCCCCTCCCCCTCTGCGCTTGGCATCATCAGCGTCAGCATCAGCAGCATCATCATCATCTTCATCAGTCTTTTCGGGTTTGGGTTGGCTGGGGGGTGCCTCCTGCCACGCCCGGTGGCGTGGCGGTGTTCAAGGTTTCTGCCTGCTTGGGGTGCTGCTGTGGTGTGGTGTGCTTCGGGTTTAGGTCTGCCTGGGCTGAAGTGTGGTGTACTTCGGGGTATGCCTGCTTGGGAGGGTTGGTGTCATGATCATGACGAACATTATCATGATCCTCGTCATCATTATCATCATCATCATCCTTTCTTGGGTCAACTGTCACAGGAACCGGGCCTGTCAGGAATGCGATCCTCGTGACAGTTGAATATTTTGACACTCTCATGTCGGAGTCGTGGTTGGAAAGTGTCCGCTGTCACAAGAATCGGGTGTTCTTGGGACGACATCCTCGTGACAGTTGACGGTTTTGAAGCCGCCATGTGGGAGAAGTGCTCACAGGCTCAGGGATTCGGCATGCTTGGAACTGGGCGTGCGGGGGGAGGCGGGGGGCTTTGGGAACCGAGAACCGGGATCATATATGATACAGGCTGCTGACCCCGTCCCGCCCTCAGCCAAAACCAGCCTATTCCACAAGCCCTTGATCTTGCCCCTCATGTAGAGCACCCGATACTATAGTATCCTGACATCCGCGAAGCATTCGGCAGAGGCTGCTGCTGCTTTGACGCTACTTTCGCATTGCTCTCTAAATTGCCGGCTGGTGAAAACGGACGTGTAGTGTGCTCACGGAAGGCAAGGCTTCGTACGCTCATCGCGGGTTGGGCTTGGAGGGTAAGTTTCGAGGGCTCCGATAGTAGAACTGGCCCACAAAGTCCCATACCCCTGCATATATATATACATATACATATATATATATATTCATGTCGCTCAAACCCAACACCTTGAACCTCACAACCGAATCCTCCCCAACCCTCAGCCCCAAAACACGAAGCCTGACCATCGAGCCCGGCCTTGCAAGTTTGGAAAAGAGAGTCGCCAGTGCGGACGAGGTGAGCCGACTGTTGCCAGAAAGGTTCCTGAGAGTAGATCTGAGCAGAGGTTTATGGCTGGAACTTTGTGTGAAACTCTCTATCACCCCCTCTCTGCCTTCTCCCTCCCTCCCCCTCTGGTGTATGTGTGCGGATATATGTGCATCAGTATGTGTATTTGTACGTGCACGTACGTGTGGTATAATATAAGTATATGCGCATGTACGCACGTGAAGGCACAATTTCTGCATATGACGATTCATGCATGTATGCATGCATGTCTGTACGTCTGCATGTATTGATGTACGTATGTACCCATGTAAACCCATTTGTATGTATGCATGTATGTATGTGTGTATGTATGTAAGTGCGCATGTATGCACATGATCATGTAAGTGAGTGTGTATTATGCGGATGTACGTGTATTCTGCGCACTGTGCATATTTTTGCATGCACACATGCACGTCGCATGTATGTGCATGTGTGTGTATGCATGCATGCATGAATGCATGTATAGATGCCGATGCTTATTTGTTGTATGCCTGCGCAGATACACGCATGCACGTATGTGTGTATGCTTGTATGTATGTATGTATGCATGCATGTACGCATGCATGCAAGGTTGTTGCACCTGCACACGTGTGCATGTGCCCATGCAAATACTTTTGTCTGCATGTATGCATGCATGCATGCATGCATGCATATCTGTATACATACAGACAAAGGACTAAACATTTCTATAATACACATGTATATATACATATATATTTTATTTATATGTATATGTAATCCCTTCATCCGTTTAGTAAATCCCCGCTAATATAAAGAATTTCCCGGGCGGAAAGTTTTCCAGTTTCAAGCAAAAAGTTCAAAGATGAACAGATTTAAAGGCATGTTGAATTAGGGGTCAGGTAGGATGGCCATCACGGATTTGGAACTACCAGGCTAGGGTCGCATGGAGAATTTGGAAAGTTGGCATTTGGAGTAGGAACGCGGCGTCCGAGGGAGTCCGGATGTGGGAATTTCAGGGATTTGCCGTCTAGAATTTTGCTCTCCCAGGCAGGGGTGCGCATGAGCCGAAAAGCACGGGATCGCACTCCCAGGCTACAGGGATTCGAGACAGCAATGTACTCCTCTCAATCCGGCTTCTCCCAGGCTAGGCAGCGGGATGCGGATTGGGTGCGAGATTGGGTTTGCGCAGGCCAGGCTCGAAGGCTCGAATCCCCCTAGCCTGGGAGTGCGATCCCATGTTTTTCGTTAGACGCGCACCCTTGCCTGGGTAGAAATTTCTAGACTCGAATTTCGGAAAATCAAGCCTAAAACCACCCGAAATCCCCCTAATACTAAAAAATTAAGGCCCAAAACACTTCATTATATTTGGGGTGGCTCTTAAATATTAAACGGATGAAGGGATTATGTAGGTAGGTATGTATGTATGTATGTGCGTGTATATGAATATTCAAAAAGGCGTGTGTATGTAAACAAATATATATATATGTATATGTACGTATACAATTATGTAAATCTAGTATATGTATATATATATATATATATGAACACCCGCATCAGCACGCGGCTGTAGATAAGAGTGGGGCTTCTGGGTCCAAGCAAGCGGCAAATCGACGAGTCGGCAGCCGGGTGCTCCGACTATTTCACAGAGCTGCTGGATGCTTTTATCCTTGGGAGGCAACCGGGGGACAGCTACGGTTTAGGGTTTATGGGGTTATAGTTTTGGGCTCGGGGTTTAGGCAGCAAAGACTAAGCAGGAAGCCACAAAGACTGCTCATACATGCGGCTCTGGTTCTCCCCAAGACAAGAGCGCAGTACACTGCACGAGCAGCTGTAGGTTAAGTTAGCGTCTATAGGATGCATGAAGTATTCGGACCCTGATAGGTTCCTCGGCGGGATCCGCAGGAAAGTGGCCCCTCCCAAAACAGCTCTGACAGCTCGGCGTCATTCAAGAGATTCTCGGAGAGGTCCAGGGCCTCCAGAAAGCCAGTTTACGGTTACCATGCATTCCTCAGAACTACACGTGATAGTTAATTCTGTTGCTATTGCTACTGTGGCTATCCCCTCAGTAACTGCCACAATTGCTCTTATGATCGTTGTCTCAACAAAGCCAGTGTATCGTCAGGCCAGGGTGATTGTTTTCTATATCCCGCGCCCAATCATGGACAATTCAACGAATAGCTCTGGTCAGCAAGAGGGATGGGCACATGCCTTAAACCTTCAGTCGGCCTGCTCGCTTTAATATCAAGTATTTTCAGGCTGTCGGGTTCGGGGTTAGGGTTCGGGTTCCGAGACGCAACCCCAAACCCGTGAGAACCCTACAGCTACTTCGACCTTGGAGCTTGGAAGCGCAATCTATCCAGACCCCCAAAGCACATCAAGCGGTGTGCTGACTTCGGTCGTGACTCGTCATTAGTGGAATGGTAGTGTTCACAATCAGGTGGTCGGCTGCTCCCGGATGTAGGCCTTACGTGGTGTTCAAAACAGGTAACACAACCTCTACGAAGGATGGTCACGACAGCTCCCGCCACAAGAAAGCATCGAGAACCCAAAGTGCTACGTCCAAAAAGCACCATCTCAAATAAACTGAAGCCACGACATTCGCGACCACCTTTTCAACCAAGGCTCTTTCATGAAGCCTAAACCCCTTCCGGAGACCTCCACGCAGCCGCGCGAGACGGCATCACAAAGGCGGTCAATGTCTTTGCAGCGATTGCCCCGCAGGCCTAATCCTGGGACACTCTTGCCGGTCTTCCCACATCTCCAAGGAAGGCAACACTGGCTGCCCAGTAGACTCTCATGCAGGGCTGAAAAGCCCGGCTTTCGGGTGTCAGGGCATTGGACATGAAAGTTTTGGGGCTCTGGGAGCGGAAAGCTAGGTGAATCACGCTGGATCTGACTGCGGAGAAGGGGTTAAACGGTCAACCCCTACCACGGACACGGGAACTCTCGCCCACTTCCGTTGGAAATGCACGCACGGGGTCAATTGAGGCCACAGATCAGCTCAGAAACACAAAATCTCGGATCACTGAGGATGGTAAGTACAAAGGCCATCAAACGAACTGCTGCTACTCCTCCTCCTACTACTACAGTGTGTTGGGAAAAGAGGTCCGATATTCGCCAACCTTGCCAATCTTGCCTTGCACCAACTGAGTTGGTGCAAGTGGCGCAAGTGGTGCAAGCGGTGCAACATTTGCAAGATTAGCACCCTTAGCAAGACTGGCAAAATAGCGGCCTTCTCCCTGGCAAAATAGCGGCCTTCTCCCTTCCCAACACAACAACTACCATCACCACCAAAAGCAAGAATAATACTATATTGGTATGACTATTTGTTTCATTAGCATTGTTCTCACTGCTAGTTTGATTATATTCAAGTCCTTCTTTTATTCCAGCCGCCATTGTAAGCCAAGGCAATCCCTAAACCTACGGATTTCCGCCGTGCAGCGCAGGCCGGCACGGCCGCGGAGCGCACCGCTGAGTGCCGCAATGGCCTCCACAAGCAAACACTTTCAATCACTAGCAGGTTTACTTGAACCTCTGTAAACACCACCATACGAAAGCAAACCTGAAACGGCTTAGTTTTCTGGGAACCTCAGCACAATTATGCCCCACTATGCCCTGACCTGAGACTCACTTGCCGACTATTCAGGCTTCTATGTCAGAGCCACCCATGCACCATCCAAGAACTCGATCCACCGGACACTCAGTAAGATTTAGGGTTTCCAGAATCCGAAGCTGCGGGGTTCTGCCAAATTGAAGACTGACAAGCTGCATGGTCGCTCAGCGCATTGCCGGACAAGTCCAGCTCCTCGCTATGGTGAAGTCGTGAGCTCATCACTTGATTTGATGCAGCATCAAGATAGCAGATTGCAGCCGAATCAACAGTAGTACTATGAGAGCTTATGTGCACACAATAGTAATACATACCACTATACATACACACATACGCACATACCTACATACCTACACACCTACATACATACGTGCATACCTACATACATACTTACATATATACGTACATGCACATACATTACATGACATTACATTCTATTACATTACATACCTACATACATACATGCATGCATACACTGTCTCATGCGCTTAACCCTCGTCCATCCCAGTGAAGCACAGCCAACACAGCCGCCCGAAACCCTAACTCATTCAACCCTGAAGCCGTAGCCACTTCCAAGTGTCCGTGAGGCTTGGAGGGAGGCTGCGCCAAAGAGGGGACCAAGCATCGCTAGGCGAACCTAGCGTCTTTTTCGGGCTTCGGGTTCAGGGGCTGCTGTCAAGTCGCATTAGCTACTTGACGGGTGACTTTTTGTATGCACCGGAATGCTTTTAGTCTGAGCCAAACGAGGTCAGTGTTCCGGTATTGGTGGCTATGCGCCGCTCCAATCGTCACACTCTTAGGAGCATCTACGCCTAGCACGGCTGTACTACTACATCTCAGGTGCGAGGACATCAGCTTGAAACGATGGGCCGAGCCAGGGATGAGTCCAGAACCCTAAACTTTAACATCCAAGAAACTCAACCCGCCAAAAGCCCCGAAAATTCGGTCGAAGAGTGTCACAAGGTGTTGTTGATTTATGCATGAGACTTGGGAGACCCTGAACTGGAGGCTCATGGGTCCCTGTTGTTTAGGCCCACCTCTCTGAAGTTGCCATGTCGGAGGGTACATTGAGCATGCTGTAGGTGTGATTTGCTGTGCGCACTAAATGTTGCATCCCGTCCTACATTCTTCCCCAGATCTCGGATACTTCGACAGGCCATCCAATAGCAAGCACCGGCTACACTGCTTCTCATGACCAACAGTAGGCGCTCAAACTTGATCGGTACTTGCCCCAAGCCCTTGCTGGTAAGGCAATGTGTGACATCAACCGGGAGCACAAGATTTTGCGTGGGAAGGGTGTGACTGTCGTATCACCCTGAAGCCCTCTGCAGGAAAACCCGGTTCGCCGCCAGGCCCTCGGGTTTACCACTTGAAGGCCGCGTTTAGAACCCCAAACCCAGAAAAGCCGCGGAACACCCCTTATAGTCCAAGGTGCAGGGGCAGTAAGAGAGCGTCAAACTCCGAAGCCCGGGGCCTTCCTTGGCACATGGATGGGTCTCAATCATGACGAATGGCTTACATTCAGGATTCAGAGTTCGCGGTCAGGCATTGAGGCCTACAAGCCTTAGGAGTCCTCGGCCTCCAACCTTCCTTCCGGCTTCGCGATGCAAACATGAGAAACAGCCCCAGTTTGTGGGCTCCAGAAGCCCCTCGGTGAGAAGCCCTCGGAAGCAGAGCAACTGCAGCGACAATGACGGCCAAGCTCATGCAAGGAAGTCTCAGCACCCGCAAGTTCGTTCAACTGGGCTTGCAAGAGATTGATGCTGGCCGAAAGTCGAAAGAGAAAGATCTACAAGTGGTGTGAGCATGTGTGAGCTTCCGACGAGTCTCAGGTGCATTGCTGCAAGCCTTTAGATGAGCCATTTGAAGCCGTCTTGGAAGGCCAATTTCCTCTGACGTTGTGCCTCCGTCAATTCGTCAGGCTCCTACCCTACAGTTACACACGCCCGAACCCTAAACCTCAAACTCCCAATCCCGACGCCCTACCCTGGACCCTAAACTGGCCTGAGCATCGCATGTTGCGGGCTCGCCCACGCTCTGCTCCGCGGGGACAGCAGCGTGGGAAACCTCCGAAAACTCGCCGGCGCTCAAATACACCCGTTTCTGATGTTCAGCAGCTCATGTATCCGGACTTGAGGATAAGTCTGTGAAGAAAGGCAGGTATGAATGTATACATGTATACATGTCTACATATATATATATATATATATATACGTACTCAATTAGGTAGGTAGGCATGTAGGTAGGTAAGTAGGTAAGTAGGTAGGTCGGTCGGTCGGCCGATCCGTCGACAGGTAAGTAGGTCGGTCTCTCTGCCTGTATCGTGACTGTATGTATGTATGTATGATGCTTGTATGTATGCTTGTATGTAGGTGCGTATGCATGTATGTATGTACGTACCTGCGCAATATGTAAACGAGAACTTATGTGTGGGAGAAGGCGTGCCTAGAACTTCAGCGCAAACCTCCACACCCTTGCAAAAACCCAGTGCTGCATCTGGACCGTAAACATGGACGCCCTAATGCGTAAGGGTCTATAGGCTTAAAAGCCTGACTTACAGAGCCCTAAAGTTCTTTCCGAGCCGTGGGAAGGAGCCAAGGGGCCTCCAGGTCCTCGACGTCGCCAAACCTGGGTGAGGCTTTGGCCTACTTGTCGGCTACCATGGGGAACCAAAGGTTAACCTTTTTCATAAAACAAGGATTATATAGGGATTATGCTACCCGGAAAAGGCTAAAGGTTACCTACTCTACTTCTATAAACTTTTATTATTTCATAATGGTTCCTTTAAGAAAAAGTATTAAAGTATGGTACTCCAAAGCCCAGGTTTTGTGTTATTATAACTAGGGTGTCCAGGGACCAGGGCTGAGAGGGTTTAGGAGGCCTGAACCTGTGTTTCCCTAGGCTGCTAGAAGGCGCACTACTCTCCCGATGCGCAAAATCGGATATGACTTGCTGGAATCTTGGACACTATGCATGAAGAATTTCGGGCAGCCTACTACTGGGAATCTGTGGCTCTGGCGGGAGACAGCCGGAATGTTTAGCGGCTGCCTGCCTGTGTGCCCTGTTTGGATGACCCACGGTTAGTCATCCCAACGATCACATTCAGTGCAATATATCCCGGCACTGCTATCGGCATGGTGTACCATGAAACCAAATTCAGAACGCCACTTGTCACGACACTCCTCACTTCGAGCCAACGACAAAGAAGAAGAGGTGTAGAACAGTGTAGTAGCAGCTTTCAGCCAAATCACAAGTCCAGATCCATCTCCTCCTCTGCCTCGACCTCATGGGCTTCAGATGTCCTGGCCATCTGGCCAGGGACACTTACCTGAGCTGGCAACAGGCGCTGGCCCTACGCAACTACCTGGTTTTAAGGTTTCGCCATCTTTTGACAACTCGACCTCTGTGCTGACTGCGCAGCATCTGAAGGACATCGGTTCTCTAAAGTCCCGGAGGGAAGGAGGCTTCCAGACAGAATATGGAACTAAGCAGCAAATCCTCATGTCCCCTGGACGTTACCTCGAACTTCAACTCCTGAAGCTCCAACCCTAATCTTGGGGCCTTAATAATTGGAATAGGGTTTTGGGGCCCATTATCTCCAACTCTAAAATAAGGGCCTGAATAATTAGAACAGGGTTTTGGGGCTCATTATACTATAGAATAAAAATAAGAAACCCCCAAAATAGGATCGGTAATTCTTTAGGTCACTATAGTAACGACCTGTCAAGCAACTGCTGGACGCCCGAACCGCCTTCGGAACAAGCTGCAGTGTGCGCCAAGTGTTCGAGGCTGCTGGGCTGAAGAGGGAGGTCCTTGCACGGGAGACAGAGACGTGTTCGGTTTTTGGTTTCAGGGTTGAAGGTTTCGTGCATATGCGCTTTCATGCTTGAGGGCTTCGGGGCTTGTAGGGCTGATGGGGCCTTAAAATCGGGCTTATCGGCATACTATGGTGCCGGCTTCAGGGCTGTTCGGGTTACAGCTTCGAGTCGTGGCTATCAGGCTTAGGGTTTAGGGGATTCATATTTGTCGTGCTCTACAGAGACATGATGCTTACAGCTTATAGGCCTTTGTGCTGCAAGGCTCAGCGCAACTTTCCGCACAAGGTTTCGACTCGCACACTCGCAACGCACCGTGGGGTTTTGCCGGCAATAGGTCCTTGTGCAACCATAAACGCACAATAACCCCAAACCCAAAGCTCTAAACCCAAGAGGGAAACCATCTTCCTCCAGGACGAGGTCCGTCAGGTGGCTCATGCGCTGCAAGCTGAAGAGGGCGATGCAAGCCTGATGTGGTGCGCAATCGGTAACATAGATGTAAGTGTATATACATAGGTTGCAATATTCAATGTTCACTACATGGCATATGAAAGATCCTGCGACCTATAATATAGAATAGTTCATCACCGGTTCACTGAAGCACTGAGCTTGCAGAGAGCAGTCGATTTGATCCAAGAGCTCCCGCCCCCCCGGATCACCGAAACGGCTGTCCTCCACGGCTTCAGCTGCAAGCTTTGCACCCTTGAAGATAAGCTTCGGACATCCCTCGTCCTGCGAAGGAGGGATGATGGGTCACTGCGCGGCCCTCAAAGAAGCAACGGCAACAGCACCTATCTTCCCCTGGATTGAAGCATCTGGGGGTGACCTAGGTGCGATGAAGACTAACATGGGAGTTTACACATTTGGTCGTTTTGGGGGTACACCTAGGTAACTGATACCGTATGAACAGACGGTAAAGGGTACTGAGCGTCCGGACCTCTATATGACACCGCATGGGGCTGCCTTTTGCTGGAGCAATCTCATGGTTTGCAGCCGAGAGCAGGACGCAGCGTTTGCCAGTCACAACATGCCCTAAACCTTTTGAGGACATTCGCACGAAAAAGAGAATTGAACTCTCTAAGCCCGACCTTAAACAATCGCCTGAGCGCCAGATGAGCGTAAGCTGTAGTAAATTCCTTTGCTTGTCCGTGTGCTCATAAAACATACAATCTAACCTTAAAGTACCTGCAACATGAACCCTCTCAGGCACAAGTAAATACTCTGAAGGTACATGGACGACCCTAGCGGTTCCGTCGGCCTCCAGAGCTTTCCGAAGCTCGAGCTCTGTGCAGCAGATGGCTGGGTCCGACATGGCTTTGCGAGGGATGAGAGGTAACTACGGGCTTAGGGGTTCAGGTTGAGGTTCAAGGGTTTAGGGCTTTACTCTTCTGCTGGACAGGGCTTATGGCTTATGGGCTAAGGTTCAAGAGTCTAGGGTGGTTTGTAGCTCGTTTTTGTTGATGGGGCTGAGGCTTTCGTTTTAGGGGTTGTGCTAGGGGTTGAGCGGTGGGGTTGACAGTTGGGCTTGAGGCCCGTGTAGGTCTTTGAGGTGCTTTGGAGTCTGGCCTGAACAGCCGTTTCGCCGCTTTGGCCAATGTCAGAAACCGTGAAGAGCCTCTGAGCCGGGCGGTCCCTGTAAGAATGCGATTTCCACATGTTCCTTATTGAGAATATCGCGTCGGGCTATCTGATGCGATCATAGTCCCTGCATCGGCGACTTGATGACCACACCAACGAAGGAAACCGCCGAAGGCAAAGGCTGCCCAGGCAATGAACTGGTTTCTGCGGGGTAGACTCAGAACTTGTTCAAGGCACCCCCCCAAGACCCACAACAGCAGTTAAGATTCCTGGACAACTTGCAGTAGCAACGGTTTTGCTTGTATACCAGCGTTCTCAAAACTTGGGGCCTGGTTCTAGGGCCTGTGGCTATGTTTCGCCGATGTCGGAAAGACAGCACTAAAGCATACAGGAAAGATCAGGACCCATCCGCGTTCAAGTGTGGCCGAGGGGTGTTTAATCGGGTCGGCCTTGCATTCTTGCGGCACCTGACAGCGTAAAGGCCCAAAAGCCCTAGGCACGAAAACCCGAAATTTGCTTAAGCCCAGAACCCAGGGTCCTCTCCTGAGCTCTCAAGAAAGGCTCAGAAAATCAGAGACCCCAACATGTGCCCTAACCGACAGGATCCCCATTTAAGAACCCCCGAAAAACTCTCATAATGGGCATCAATGTTTAAATACTACATAGAGGGTGAGCTCTTAGGGATGAAGTGTCGGGGATGTAGTGTGCAAGGGTGCATAGTTCATGCCTTTCTGCCCACAAAACCCTGAGGATTCGTAGGTAGGGTTTATATGGGTTGGAACTTTCGAGATGTCGCCCTCCAGCTTATGGCACTGTAGAGATTGGAGTTGCAGATCCTTTCGGCCGAGAAGAGCTCCGAAGAACTGCGATTGCAAGCTTTGGGTAGCTTTGCACTTATTCTTCGACGGAAGAGAAACCGCCCACTGTCCTTTTTCCATGCGCAGGTAGAAAGAGAAGCAATGGGCCACGGGCTGCAAGCAACGCAAATGCTTGGCACGTCTGCAAATCAAGATTCAGTTTGGCATTTCCAAGGATAAGTTCAAACATGTCGTGTCCAAGCATTGCCGTAGCATCCGGATCAGGCTTCGGCGACGCACCCGCCGAGTCTCACGTACTCAGGAAAAAGCTCGGAGAACACCTGCTGGCAAAGCACAGACATATCTAAGCACTTCTTCTGCGTCTCATCTTTTCTTCAGCCGCACGCAAGCCGCAAGTAAGTTGAAAAGGGCTTAATTAATACTCTGGCGCTGAGAACACTGCCATGATGATTGAATGGGTTCATGAAATTTTGGCCGCCATTTGGAAATTTCCCCTTTCTCACCGGAAGCGATGAGATCTTCCGAGACAAAAGCCATGAAAAAAAGCAGTGTCTGATTTGATCTCTGGGTGTTGCCAGCTATTGCTTTCAAGCCCCAGTGGCCCAGTCCTCGAAGCTCTCTCTCTGTGAGGGAACATGTGCATTAATTCATGCATCTGTGTAAACATGTGTATGCATGTATTATTAGTTCTTCTACTTACTCGTATTATGATACGAACAATTTATCAATAAATCTGTATGAGTGATCCAGGGCTGCAGTCACCAACCCCCCACCCTGCCCCTCGCTATGCTCCGGCCCCCTAGCCGCCTGTGGCGTCGCGGCAGTCATGCAGATCACGGCATCAACGCCCCTCGCATCTAACAGCCCTGCCAACGCTTCAGATGCTGCCCGAACATAATCCCCAAGATCCCAAGCACGCGAATAAACCTTTCAAGCCCAAACTCGAAGACCATATAAAAACCTGTAACCCGGCAGACGTCCTGCAGCGCTTCGGACGGTCTCCCAATGACAACTTCTGGCTTCTCAAGGCCCTTCTCTGCGTAGTGGGCCTGCATTTAATGTCAAGTTCCCTCGATCAACCTTACATGTTGAAACCTTACAAGCAAAGTCTTGTGACATTAAAACGGTCTGCCGAAACAAGACAGCATGTAGGCTCGGGTGGAGAGGTTGGGGGTATGTGCGGTTTCGACTCTCGCACTCCACATCACTTGCTGATAGCTGAGAACGTGCCACTAGAGCGTCGCAAATGAACCAAACACGAAGCATTTCCTCAATCCCAGCTGGATCCTCGTTGCAATGAGCAGTGGGCGAATGAGTGAGCGAGTGAGTGACCGGGGGCGTCCCCCCCTGGCCTCCGATACGGGTCCGTCCCACTTGTCTGCCCTACGCGCCATCGGACGCACCGGACCTATCTGGCTCCTCTGGAGTCATCATTTCGCAAGGTCGAGTAGGATCTGAGATATTCCGAGCTATCCAGGCCTTGCAAGCTCTGCACAAGCTGAGTGTTCAGTCCCTTGAGTTAGCAAGGCCTTGAGCTTGCCAATCTCCGGCGCCAGCGTCATCAGCCTTGGATCTACTACGTCAGACTAGAACATCATGGAATCATGTTCATGTAGTTGTAGACGCTACACTTACTCATACTTCGCTCCATGAGAACATGCGACGACAGCAGTGACAACATAAAATGATACCCCAATCGCTCGTTTCGTGCAGCGACTGAAAGAAAAGCACCCCGATTTTGGGATTAATGTAGGGGCCTGAATACTTAGAATAGGGTTTGGGGGGTATATTTTACGGTACTTATAATAAGGAAACCCTAAAACAGAATAGGTAGTTATTTAGGCCCCTATATTAAGGTGCGAAAGCTGTACAGCTTGGGGCTCAGGGTTCAGGGCAAGAGCATCCGGGCTTGACGAACCTAGGAATTTAGGATCTAGGGGCAGAAGCATCGGATGGCGCCTTGCAGGTTTGCAGAGCTGTACATGTGTATGTATATATGTACAACATATATACATGTATATACACCTGCAATGATAATTACATAGATACACAGATAGATATGCATGTATGCATGCATGCATGCATGTACATGTTAACGAGCAGGAACGCTGATGTTGCACTTAGCCTTTCCATGCCTTTCCTTTCCTCGTATTTGGGGGCTTTTGCGCTTTTGAGGGTTCAAGTTTTAGGGTTCTCAACCCCTCACGAAGCAGGAACGTCAGAATGAATGCAGCGTACCCAGCCATGGATTTGCGGCCCAGTGGCCTATCCAAGTTCTCCCGAGCGGCTAACTCAATAGCCTTACCGGGGGATGTACTTTCCGTCGGATTTCAGACCTATGATCTGGGTGTTGAAGCTGAGTTTTGCTATGTCAGGCTAAAATCATGTAGTTGTCTGACTTGCAGTACTGAGGGGCCGTGTTGCCGTTGCTTCAGTCATCAACACTTGGGTGCTATGCTAACACTGGGCGTCGATGAAGGGATCCCGCATCTGAAAACTGCATACATGCAACATCACATAGTCGTAGTGGGCTCGTGTGATGCTCTCAGCGGCCGGTATCCCTCATTTGCTCCACCTACATCTTTCGGCGGCGGGTGCAGGTCGTGCATCAACGTGCTTGGAGGCGACTTAGCTGCAAGCCCTGATTCAAAATTGGCATCATAAGCATATCAGTCAGAGATGCTTAATATAAAGTCTCCTCCTCTTCGTCCTCCTCCTTCTCCTGCTCCCGCTGCGTCCCTAACTTCAAGAACTGTAGTAATCAGCACCAGGACTACAACAACTACCTAGCGTACAAAAACAACACCGGCGTCGGCGACGACTACAGCGACGATGACGACGACTACTGCCAATGCTGCTGCCCCCTGCTGTTAGACGCACTGCGACGACTGCAGCGACGATGACGACGACTACTGCTCCTGCTGCTGCTCCTGCTGTTAGACTCACTGCTATAACGACGACCTCAAAAAGCCGAAAGAGAACCGTTCATATTGTCCACATGAAGTTCATGAAGCTATGACAAACAGACGTGTGGCCAACCCAAAACGTAAATCAGCAAGGGACAAACAGAAACAGTTGAGCATAGACTGCACGTAGTCATAACAGAACAAAAACTCACGACACAATTTTATTAACATGACGAGGAGTCCTACGAGACCCGAGTAAGCTTCAGAAAAGTATGTGGCATCTGCCTCAGCCCGGACCACAGCTTTTCTATCCCTCAAAGCGCCAGGCGACATTCAACTTCAAACCCCAAAGGTCTGCGCACCGAGCCCTAAACACAATCTTGAGTGGCAGCTGCTGATGGAAGAACGCAGGCTTCAGGGTCACGTTGCTGAGTTGCGAGGAACCCGAGACGGCAACCTCTATCCCTACTAGCTTCACGCAATTTCACGCACCCTAAAGTTTAAAGTCAGCCTGAACTCACCCCACCCAACGACCTCGCAGAGCCTGATACCCTTGAACGCCAAGAAAGAGACCCAAGCCATGAAAAGCCTAGAAACCCCGAAACCCCCCGCCCGCCCCCTTCCCCCTAACCACGGGCCTTGAGCTCGTCCTCCTCACTGACTGTGACCACCTTCGGCTCTTTAGTCGCCTCCTTAGTGGTGGCTCCAGGTTCCAGTCTCGTAATATAGGGGCCTTAGTAATTAGAATAAGGTTTGGGGGCCCCTTATATACAAACTATAATACGGAACCCCCACAATAGTATTGGTAATTATTTAGGCCCCTATAGTAGCGTCTATAGAGCTGAGCGCTTAAGTAAGGCTAGGGCACCCTCGCACCAAGCAGGCGCAGGTTTGCATTCATAGCTTTGGAGTTGTGGGTGTCGACTCTCCACTTCTTGGGCAATCCGAACGAAGCGTCTAAGTACATGTGACTGGGTTTGGTTTAGGGTTCAGGTTTGTGTGTCAAGTGGTGTAAAGCGCATCTCCTCCCAGGAGCATCCAAAAACACGGCCCATATCGTCGTCTGAAACCCTCCTCGACTTGCTATAGTGCACTGTGGACCAAGCCACCTGCAACATGTTTTGCCGCAAAGGAGACCTAGCATGCGAGAGCTGTGGTTAATCGCCATGTGCACGACTGGCTGCGAAAGCTGCATTACGACGGCACATGGGCTGTGAAGCCATGATTCCGTTGCATGCAGCCATGGCGGTTAACCAGGAACATTTAGCAAACTTGAAATCTCTGGCATGGAATGCACGAAACGCGACCTGACTGTGACGAGCTGTGGGGAAATGGTCATAACCACGGCGTAGCCAAACAATGACGAGGTCCACAATCCATCGCCTGTAAAGACCACAAACAGTTGGGCGTGGCGAAGCCCGTTGATGCAGTTCCTCTTCTGGGCTGCACCGATTCAGCAAAACGATTGCCAGCTACGTGTAGAGCAGCGGTCTATGCTATGGGACAGCACGAAACGTCAAACATACTGCATTATAGCCAAGATCTATTCCAATCACACTGCGGCTTATTGCATCCTCCTTGGTGGGCAGTCAGTCCCACAGCATTCGTGACCCTTGCACAGAAGGCTCATACCATGTATACTTGTCCCGACCAGCAAATGCATCACACAGGTTTTTGCGTGGTGCACCGCCGCTGGCAGGACTGAATTCGCCCATCAGCCTCTTTAGCTGCGCTTCTCGAAGGCCGCAAGCCGAGCCTCCATGTCCTTCAAGTCCGGATCTGCCTTCATGTCCTTGTTGCTGTAGCCGAACTCGTTCCGCAGCTTGGCCTTGTAAACCTCAATGTCGCCCTGAAGCTGGGCGTACTCCTTCTGCTCTTCTGCACTGAGGGGCGTCTTCTTCTTGGAGTCCTTCTTGGCGTCCTTTTCCTTCTTGGAGCTNATGTCGCCCTGAAGCTGGGCGTACTCCTTCTGCTCTTCTGCACTGAGGGGCGTCTTCTTCTTGGAGTCCTTCTTGGCGTCCTTTTCCTTCTTGGAGCTTCCTGGATCCTGCTTCTCCTTGAGCTCGTTCAATCGGGTGACCATCGCCACGATCTTCTCGTGCTTGTTGATCTGTCCCCCGCTGAGGCCCTCTTCTTTAAGAATGGCCTTCTCCTCGATGATCTTCTGCTTCAGATCCTC
>BGNK01003677.1:15317-68705 GCA_003297005.1 Symbiodinium sp. clade A Y106 | reverse complement strand
CCCTAAAAGCCCGGAGGGCGTCCCGGAAGCGACGGAGCTGGCATAGACTTACTCCCTCCGCTATCGCCCTTTCTCTGACTCCTACGGGGTCGGCGGCTTGAGCCGGAGGCTCTTAAATACCAGTATGACATAATGGTATGCCTTGTTGGTACTGTTCGAGACAACACACCATGAAGTTTAGAGTAGATTCGCAAGGTAGGAGCGTGTTTCCCTTTCAGACGACAGCTCCCCTAAGGCGCCCAAAGGCGTTTCTGCAGCTTCGAAAAAAATCCGAAGGAACTTCCGTTTTTCGGGCTTGGGGGAGGGTCTACAGTAGGAGGATGATTACGCCCGGTTGCTTGTGACCAACACATGGTTCACTTTGCTCACGGAGCCTACGTAAGTGTTCCCAGCTGTGCATCCCACTCTGCGGCTGCCACTTACACTGGCATAACTGCTCGTGCTTCGCCATAACGGCTCCTGCGTCACACTTCCATGACTTCCTCGCGTTTTCTGGGACTGATGTGTCCTCTCTGTTTTTTTGGCAATGAAGACTTTGACTGAGAAAGCGATTAGGGTTAGCAGTCTCTCGGCTGACTGGCTGACTCCTTTTCCGCAACGAATGTGTTTGGGATGTGCTGAAGCGTTTCGTCCCAAGGAAGTTTATTCTAGGAAGGTCATAGGTGGACGTGCTGATCTGTTGGGCCACGTTTGGTCCTGTCTCTGGAGAGTGCAGGTTTAGTAGCCGCTGTTCGAAGAGCTCGGCAGACTTTGCCGTGGCAACTGGGTGCTATGCAAGAAATCCTTGCGATTCGCGTCGAGCTCTGCTTTCAGTATGATGATTATGCTGGTGTTCTGTTCATGATAAACTTGACAATGTTATTCGTCGTGTTGCCCGTTGTGGTGGTTTTGCTGCTGCATTTGCGTCGTCCGATGCTGCTGGCAGACCCTAGTCAAGTACAGTTTTTTCCAGAACCGGGCCCTAACAGTGTGTTCAAACCTGTGGGAAAACAAAGAAATCCCATGAAAAAGGCACGCATTTGGAAACTACTAAGTGTTCTCATCGTAATCTGTGTTTTCCCACACGTTCAAGCACATTGCTTCGAATCGCTTTTTTGCCACTGCCGTAAAGCACGCGGCGACCTGCAGAAGCTGCCTCGTTGCATGCTCCATTAAGCCCCTGTGTACTTGCCCTCTTCGAAGTTTCGTTTAGGTCTTGAAGAATAGATTCCACAGCAAACCTTTGAAAGCTTTTATGGGCATTAGATGACTTAAAACTTGCAATTCGCGAAACCTTGTGCTACAGAGAAATTTGAGTGTGTAGCTGTCGCCTGTGGGGGCCACTGAGCCATGCAACCAGATTAAGGCCAGAAGCCACTCGAGATGACTCGAGATTAGTTGCAGGCAGCTGTGTGGCACCAACCCGCAACCCGAAAAGTTCAAGAAGCTTACAGAAACTCATATTTTAATTGTTCCTTGCTACGTGGCCAGTCAGAGGTCAGAGCTGTCTGCCGCAATCGGATGTTATTTGCAGCCTCATATTGAAAGCAGCAGCTGCCGATTCAGAAGATTCTGTTCAATCGGTATCTTTACTTCGCTTTATATACTGCGCAAAATCTTGTGCAAGCTTGCTTACCACAGGTGGAAACACAGTTGAAGCTCGCGCAAGCAGGGGTTGCACGATTTTGGGAGGTAACACAAATGCTGCAGTGCTACAGCTTCACCGTCCCCTTCGACATCAGGTCGTTTTGGCCATCGTGGACCTAAGCTTGACCTATTCCAGCATGGACCCGGCTGCCAGTTCTGGATGCAAGGCTCGAGTGCGATGTTTTGGAATCCAGTATACATCAAGCGGCATTTTTGCAGTCGCTGTCTGCACATCCTCGCAGGCCCCACAGGAGAGTTCATCAACGGAGGGCTCGGCAGCAGGTTCGGGAAAGTTTGTTTCAACGGGGCCTGTTGGCCAAAATCAAGTGCATGCCTGCAATCAGCTCGAAATGCAGCTCTTCCAATTGATACTGCAACAGCAATTTTGCAGCGGATGTTATCTCCCTTCCGGTCAGAACCGCGCTTTGCAGGAACTTTGGGGTCGCTCAAGATGCTGAAGCTGGCTCGCTTGGGCCGAATCGTTCGATTGCTGAAGTTCAAGATTTTCCAGGACGGACGGGAGGTGTCATTACGAGGAGGGTGGACACATCTCTTGCGAAACCTGGATCAGAGTTTGCTCAGGAGCTGAAGTTGATGATCCAAGGGGTGGTCGCCTGAGGGCTTCCTACGTCAAGCTACAATCATGATGCGGAGAAAGTGTTTTTACGCGGTGACAGGGGACGTTGGATCTGAGGCTATCGTACCAAGTAGTCCAGTTGACTCAGGAAGATGTGCAACAAGTACGCATGGTGTGCGGTATGTTGCTATTTGCTTTTTTGCCTCGCAATCTCTGAGGTCTTTACCGGCCTTCGCGTGCTGTTCTGGGCTGTCGTGTTGTTGGTCGGATGCATGTACCTCCTGGGCGTCATCTCTCGGACCGTTGCAGCATCACGCAGCATGCAGTGCCGCTGGCCATGTCAGCCGGGCAGTGTTCAGTCATTCATCAGTCTTATTGCCTTGGTGGCACACAGGACCCTCTTTTCGGAGTTCGAAGAGCTTCTCGGAACTGCCCGGAAGAGCCACATTCTTGACAGCTTTAGTAGTAACATCCTGGAAACCAAAATCACAATTCTTGAGAACGGGTCAGCTAAGGTTCACAGATGTCCCCTCAGCAATGTTTACGGCTTTTCGCTGCTTTACGGATGGCTGTGCGGCGTACGATGGTACGCCTCTGCAAGAAAAGCTGCGAAAACAGAAAGGCCCGATTTTCATGCTGCTTGCTTAAATTAGAAAATGGTGCAGAACAGCGAAAGGAAGCTCGTGGAGCCATAAAAGATCGCAATCCGAATCTGCCGTCAGCTACATAGACCACGGAAGCAAACCTTGCCGGAGTTTGAAACGCCTTACCTTGTCTGATGAAGAGGGAGTGCAGCGAGAATCGAGTTCACAGGAAAAGCTGTAGACCCAGGTTGACGCGACATAGGTCGGAGCCGATGCGGCTCTAGCCAAATTTTGCATGAGTTTTTGCTGCTGTGTGGACGATCCAAGGTTTGCATACATTCTGCTGTTCTTGTTCGTGTCCTGCCCGCACATAGGAGCTTGCGAAATGACCTTCGCTCGCAATGATATGCAGGCTTTCTCACTGTTGCTTGGTGCTTGAGGTTACAATTGGAATTTTCAACTTAATCATGGAGCCTTGGATGTGCATGAAGAGAATGTCGGGTTATGCGGGAATTCAGTTAAACTTCAGCCCATGCCGAGGCTGTCTTCATAGACAATGTGACAGATGGCAGCACGAAAAAAAGACAGCGGCAATTGGGCCAGAATGCTCCAAGAACTGAGTGGGCCTTTCGACTGCAGAAGGCTGACGAATACGAAGGAATCTATGCGGTCAATTCGGCATGATTGCTTCCGCGCTGCATGATACGTGATGCCACACATAACCATATGCAGACAACTGCATCGAGGTCATTGCCTCGGCACTGAGAGAGATCATCCTCACCAACTTAGTGCGCAAGCAGGCTCCGCGCACACGACCCTGTGACTATCGATGCGGAAGCACACGGATCTACCCCGAGTAATCTCTATGAATAGATTGAGAAATGCAGAACGAGATTTGAACGGCACTCGTGCAAACGGCTGCATTTTGCCCATGCTCATGCGAAGGCAGAGACCGAAAAAACGGCGTGCGTTCTTAAACGCACCTGACCACTGCTGTTCAGGTTGAGGACCAGGTGGCGGAAGAGGAGCGCAATGGTGTATCTCAGCAGAAACAGGGTTGTCATCCACTCATCCTCCAGTTTGTCAGGGTAGGTGAGCTAAGAGGGAGACTGGCATCCTGTCAGGGATGGTTCATGTTGACATACACAGAAACAGCACGGTGTCTTCCCCGCCAGCATTCTTGACGTCAACATGCTAGTTGGGAACGATAGTGGTCCAGCTTTGTCGAGGTGCCGTGAGGTCCGGATTGGGTCACCTTGCAATTGTCGCCATGAGGCGTTTGCACGTCAGAGCATTTCATGGCTCCGGACCTACGCACCTTCATGTCTGAGGTTCCGGGTGGCCAACGTCGAGTGTCGAAGCTTCTGCAGGAACGTTTGCAGGCTCTTCAGGAGATGTACGGCCCATCGGCAAAAGTTTCGACGTCGTGGGCAGAAGCATTGAACTTGCAGTCAGCACACGCCGGTCTCCTGTTCGCTGCAGGCTACAAGCCCCACACGACGCAGGAGTATGAGGACTTCACTTGGCAGATCCGCGAGGAGATGGCAGAGCGGGATATCGCCGCGTGTCTGCAACAGAGAGCGCAGGCGACGTTGCACTTCTCGCAGTCGATGTGCCCCACCATCTCTGAAGTGACATCTTTTGCGACTTGAGGTTGTCACCAAGGAGCAATTCAACCATTGGTGCCTTGCTGCTGGGTAGGTGCACTAGCGCTCGTCGAGGTTTGTCGCAGATTTTCCTGGTCACTGGAATCAAACGCTCCTGATGCACAATCTCAACATCTGAGGCTATCAACAGAAAAGGAGTTGATAAAAAGGTGGGATGGGCTAACACACTCATCTTTGCTTCTCGCAGTTGGCGACTGCTCTTGGATCATAGGCATACAGATTGCACCAGGTTGGAGGAGTCCGAGATAGACATGTCCTGCAAATTTGATCTTTTCGACGTTCTCGACGCTGACCTGAGTGGTGAGTTGGAGTTTGAGGACTGGGTGACTGCAGACAGCTTGACACAGCAGCTTCCCAAGCAGACTTCGAAATCCATGCTGGCATTTGGAAATGATTGTTCTGTCATGCCGACGCCGTATTGTTTTGCCTCATTTGCCTGGGGGTGGCCAAACTACATTTGAGGTTATTCTGCGACCAGAAGGCTTGTGTACCCTTCGCTTTGGCCAAAAACTTGCGGTGCTGACCTGTCAGAAAAGACACTAGAAGCGAAACGCTTTCAGCTATCATCAACAAGATGGTCGTGGTAGTAGCCGAAGCAGAAGTAGCAGCAGTAGTAGCAGTTAGTAGCAGTAGTAGCAGTCGTCGTCGTAGTAGTAGTAGTAGTAGTGGTGGTAGTAGTAGTAGTAGTAGTAGTAGTAGTAGTAGTAACAGTAGTAGCAGTAGTAGCAGTAGTAGCAGTAGTAGCAGTAGTAGCAGTAGTCGTCGTAGTAGTAGTAGCAGTAGTGGTACGTCGTCGTGGTAGTAGTAGTAGTGGTGGCCTTTGACTTGCATTCTGTTGTCACTGTGAGAGAGCTAGAATGGCCTAGAAGCAGCCACTGCCCAGCCCGGACTTGGCAATCAACTTGATGGATTTTGTGCATGGTTGAAGGGCTTGAATCTTTGACTGCATTAGTGATCGGCAGGAAATGATCGATGGTCTGCTCAAATGCCGCGGTCCGGCATCAAAAACCGACATCATTGCCATCAGGCTCGCTTGGTTGTACCAACCTCGTCTCGCAGATGGTTCGGTGCACGAGGCTGAAAACCTCCTTGGGCGTAAAGTTGCTGACAAAGATCTGTGAAAAGCTCGGAATTCAGGATGACTGATCAGCAGTTTGTCAGTGCAAGCACTTCCTTTTAACAAGTTACAGTACTGTTGCGCCCTGCATTGACCCTATCAATCCACGGGACACTGACAAAGTAGGGATCTAGTAGGCCATGCTGGGCCTGCCGAGCAGGCGCCAGAAACAGTTGGACCCTGCAAAGCAGGGTTTGTGTATGTAGGGTGGTCAGGTAGCTTAGTGAGCAAAGCTTTCTTAGTGCATTGGTATCAGGGGTTGAGGCAGCTGCACGTCCTCGTTTCGCAGGCAGTCAGAATTTGGGTTTGAGTTTGGGCATTTGCTGCGATGTTGCCTCCGGTCCCAAAGGGCTTTCAGTCGCTGAACCCGGCAGATCTTCCTTGCCACGTTCATTTCAGAAAGCTAAGCTAAGCAGATCGGCGTTGGAAGTGCCAACAAGCGGAGCTTCAGCTTCCCGGATTCGAGGGCAGTGTGATCAGCACGGACAGTGCTTAGTCAGAAACCAAGTTATGGATATTCTGCGATGCTTCCGTGCTGCCTCGGCTCCCATCTGATGTTCTGGTGTTTGCATAATTCTTCATCATTAGCAGAATTCAGTGCGGAAGAAGCCTCATGACGTCCAAGCCAATATGCTCGTCTTCATTCAGCATGTCGAGAGCTGTCACTACGCTGTCGTTGCCTTCCTGTTAGAGACTCTTGAAGCTCCATGGCAGATATGGCAGTGCCGAGCTTGCGGCACTCGGCCATTTGTCGCAGCCAGCAGCCGTTGGCTTTGCCAGATTAGGATCTGGTCTGGACTCGACACAGGCCGAAAAGCTGACCACGTGACCGGCATGACTTCCTCGATGATGTGACAAGTTCTTAATTGGAGCAGCTCCAGTAGAACCTTGGGTTCTGTGAGGTCTTGGGTTTTGGAAGTCCAGGTCATCAATACGTGTTTGCTGGCAAACTCAAGTTATGCCGAGGCTGCAGTTGTACCTTTGATGCCACTAGACTCAAGCCTACGAAGGTTGAGGCGCCCTTGAGGCGGGATCCTCAAAGCTTCGTGCGTTGTCTATGAAGCTTCGCAGTGTTTGGTCGCAGAGTTTGTATCGCAGCCTGATTCAGAAGATGCCTCTCGGGTGGACTTTGAGCCTGCACGTGCAAAGCTGGACCAGTTGACATCACGCTGTGTCGCAATGAACTGCCAACGTGGTCTGTGCTTCCTCCGGGGTGCACGGGTGGGACTCGCACAACGGAACTGACGGTCTTGTCATGGTGGCCGTGGCCAGTCTCTTGAACTGAACTCCGAACGCGTTCCTGCTGCTTTTCCGTCTCTTCTTCCTGTACAGTCAAACGACTCCCTACAACGCCACAGGTCGGGAATATTTCATTCCCGGCACATTGGGTCACATGCTCATTTATACTGTTTACAGTACTTTGCTTGTGCTTAGTCGCAGGTGGTTGCTTGTCTAGGTAGTAAGAGGTACTTCTGTATTGAAAGCCATGACATGCTGAAAACCTCCATGAAATCGCAGAGGCAAGAACAAGGACATCTTCTGTCATGTTTATGGCAGATTGAGCAGGCCACTCGAAGACCTTCACTTCAGCCAGCACGTGGTAGTGGGCAAGACTGATGAGGAATCCCAAACACTCCATGCCATCCTCGAAGAACTTGCTGGTGGTTGGACAGAGTCGTCAAGAAACCTACGAAAGCTTGCAGCTTAGCTGCTAGACAAGTCCTATATGTAGGAGACGGATGCAAAGAAAGACATCCGATGCCAGACTGCATTGCGCAGGGTTGGTGCCGAGAGCCGAAACAGTTGTACTGATAAACTTGCCGCCAACGGCTGGTAGAAGCATTGGAATCGCCCCTAGCATAGATTCTATGCCTGTGCATAGATAGGGGTACATCACAGCATCATATCCCAGCCATCTTCTTGGGGCAAAGCTGATCAGGACAATGGGCTGCGGCGCTTGTCGTGCAGCTGGCGCCCATACGCCTTACAGGAGAGCGTGAGGGTTCGTAGGAACACAAAGCAACGCGCATGATGAGCTACAAGATCAGGGGGGCTGTTGAAAGTAGATGCACTTGTCGTTCTCGGGTATCGTAAGTATGCTTCTGTGCATCACTGGCAGAACCGGAGCTCTACACGAAGCTTCAACAAAAGCTTCAGGAGCATTCAGGAGGTTGTTTCGGGATCAATTAAATCGAGAAGCCTGCGGTCAAGCAGTGGCCGCCCACCACAATTGCTCGCAAGATGCCAGGGGCCACGTAAGCGTTCTGTCTCATTGTGCGCATGACAAAGGTTGATGCAAATGCTAGATCGTCAGGATCTGAACAAGTCGTCCGGTTGTTGCATGCCAGACATCATGGTCACCCACTCAAAGATGGTCTATCAGATCAGGAGCTTTGCCAGGTCGATTACATAGCAGATGCCTGCAGAGAATGTCGACAATGCCTTGTAAAGCCGTGCAACGGACCTATTGCTTTTCGACCAAACCTGCCGAGTGACGTCTGACGAGCTGGAAGCGGCCCGTGGGCCGATGTGACATGAAAACACACGCAGCTGATGCTCATGATGCTCGCTTGGGAGTTTTGTTCTGGAAGCCCACAAGCACTGTAAATTCCCGTGTGAACCAGTATTTTGAGAGCGGGCTGGACTCCTGCAACGCCACAAGTCCTCAGGGCCGCCCGGTACTCATGATGTTTCCTTGGCATACATTCATACATCTTGCAGAAAGCTTCCGCCGACCGCCGAAAAGCCACCAAACCCGGGGATGACGAAGATCGCTGGGCGAGCTTGCGATCCTGCGACAGCCGAAAGCTCGTGCATGATCTCCACAGGTGGGACTCGTTCTGGCGATCCGTGTGGCCGAAAACCTCTGATGGCAACACACCTCACAAGCACATGAGCGCATGCCAGCGCGGAAACACTCAGTGACATGCATGATTTTTACGCATGACATCTGCAACCGGACAAGGGAGCCATGCTCACTGGGTTTTGGTCAAAAGAAGAAGCTCGTTTTGGACGGGAAGTAGGCGCACGTAGACTTGGACGGGGGATGACGGGGTTGAGGGAAGGTGGGTAAGGTAGTACAAACATACGCATCGACCCTCAAGGCCATCACCCTGATCGTTGGGACCAGAAGCTCGCGCGCCCGTTGGGGTGTGGATTGGGGGGAGGGGGAGGAGGTAAAGGAGGGCGCCAGCAAGGTGGGTTTCCGCGTAGTGCCAAAAAGCGGCTGGCGTGTTTGATGCGGGTTGGCGGGAGAAAATTCAACGGACCAGCGCAGCTTTTGAGCGAAACAACGGAACTCGGGTGGCGGGTTGGAAGAAGGGACGTGGAACACAGGCTTTGAAGCAATTGCCAAACGAGGAATCGGGCAGGCAAGAGCAAGGTAGCAGGAACCAGGACTTAGGGCACAGGACGCAAGTTTTAGTGTTGTGGATTCAGGACCTGCAGCGTGGGGATGCTTGGGGTTTTGGTTGCAGGCTTCGGGGCCTCTTTGGCTTAAAGGCCTTCGAGTTTGGACAGTAAGGGGCAGGGATTCAGGATTCCAGGTGGATTCCTGGTTAGAGGTTTGGGAAAGTGAGTTCTTTAAGGTTTTCGGATCTTGGGTATAGGCGGCAAGGTTGCGCGTACAAGCTGGAGCTTACCGGTCCGGAGGAGCTCCTGGCTTGAAGCTTACAGATCACGACCCATCCGGCATTCGGCCCTCCTCGTGTCTCTAGCTGTGCCGCAGTCCTCGGCTGGCTCCTAAACCGCCGTGCTTGCTCCCAGTTGCCCGTTTCCGAATTGGTCCAGGATGTGCAGGAGCTTTCAGCCTGAAAACTTACGTGCCCCAGCAGCGAACCAACTATTTAGTGTAGATAAGATGAGATTCAGGGGTCGAGCACAAGCTCTCCTACTGAGCCACCGGCACGCAGCGAACTGCACACCCTGTCTTCACAGGCAGGACGAAGTTGGGTGCGGCCCGTCAAACCTGCCAAAAGGGCACATCAGGTCCTGAGCCCAGAAGATTACAGTTTGAGAGGTGGACATGAGATTCGTGTTTAGTTTTGCAAGGAAGGATTCTCGAGACGACCGCTCAGCACACTTCACCAACATTGTGGCAAATTCGAGGACTCTCCATTCAGCTTGTGACTGTTTCGGCAAGTTCTATGCAACATTCATCATAGAAGCAGTCAGCTAAAAAATTGATCATTGCATTGGGATTCGTTACGGAGTGAGAATCCCGTCTTTGCAGTGGTGTGCAGCCAGATTGAAGTCCGGTAAGTTGTCGTTGATCACAGCCTCCACATGCAATGAATGCAGTGGAAGAACAATGGAGATCCAGCAATGCTATGCAGCGCTTGTGGAGCTTCAGGGATTTGATGCCATCTTTGCTTGTGCGTTGGTCGAAGCACCATCTACCGTGGCCGGTCTTCCTTTGGTAGGCCCAAGCCGACCATCAGAAACGGTTGGACGGCCTCAGATGAAAGACCAGGCAGAGCCCGGAGCAGCGATCCACGTCGGGCTCTGAGAGCAGTCGCGTAGGGCCGTTGTGGTCGTGCTGAGTTGTGCAAGGGTCTTCGCATTTCTCCAGTGGAACGACCTGTCCAGCAAGAGTTTCGGAACATTTTGTTTGCTGATTGTGCCCAATGTGCATCAAGGAAGTGGGGGCTACACTCTTGGCATTGTCTTGCGCGATGGCCAGCTTGATGAGAACAGGACAGACAAGGGTCTGTGAAGCACCCGTACTGCCGTAGCAAGCGTTGGCCGATGAGGCTTCAATTTACTTTGTACAGCAGCTTTCAGACGACGAAGCCAAAGTGTCAATCTATGCTAGGTTTCATCGTGGACTTCCCACGCTTTTGAGGTACAGCGTATCAATTTAGCGGAAGGCTTCAGCCTGCGCAGGATTCCAGACACGATACTGCAGCTGATGTCCAAGAAGGCGCCAAAGGACACACTGCATATGCCGAACTGCCGAGCACAATGCCAGATCTCCACATTCTTCGGTGGAGCTTTGTGCCATGGAAGTTGCTGTGTCCCTGGGACGAGGACAAGAGGAAAGTGGCGCAGCTTGGTGAAGTAGATATCCATATATCATATCCCTCGAAAGAGATCGTTGCATTGTTCGGGCTACACGGGGTATGTAACTCAAGGCGCCATGCGTCGGCATCACCACCGAGACGGCAATCAAGCATGCCAGAGGCTCGCAGATACAGAGCGTCGAAGTCTGTTCGGGAATCCGCGGTTATGGGCGCCCTTCTTTCAAAAACTGAAAATAACTGTCTGTCGGACACATAAGTCTGAAGTGCAAGTCCGTAGAGGGTTTCTGCGAATGCTTCCTGTAGTTGTGTACCATAGAGGTATGAGAGGATCGTGTCCTCAACCTCCTGCTGGATTCACATTTTCGGGTCCTGGCGCTGTTTCAGACTTTATTCGAACCAGCGATCCCTCAGTGACCAGTGTCCTTTGTTTTTGGGGTAGTTTTAGGCTCGTGATATCTTGTTGTGTTGTTACTGGCTCATTCTTGGCTTCCTGATGGCTGTTCCAATCAACTCGAACCCCCTTTCAATTTACCGGGGCCTCCAAGCTGAAGCCGCTTTATCGCAGAGGGTCAGGGTGGGTCTTCGTTGGCTCCGATGTTCACGCGATCCTTCAGGATGCCCCCGATCCACGAAGCCCCGACCGAAGCCTGGCCTAGGCCTAGGACTTCGACACGGCGACCAGAATCTACCCGAAACCCGTGGCTGGCAGGTGTGCAAAGCCGCCGCACAAGGCGGCCCAGCACGAGAGACGCTGCGGGCTCAGACTCTTCCCTCACGCAGGTTCGGAGTCATTCCACGTGGCAGGTTGTTCATCTGTGGAAGTCTCTCTTGCTTGCCCGGCTAATGCTAGTCAACTCTTTCACAGGACACATGCCTCTTCATGTACTTTGTGCCACGACTGAAGCTTTTCGGTTCAAATGTCGAGAGCCCTTGTCGCGTCGTCCGCCACTACTTCAGGTCTCTCCCTTCTCTTTCACTTGACTCGCTACCTCTCATCCTCTCCTTCTTCGCCGGTCCCAGAGCCCTCTTTTCCGATTCCTGACCTGTGCCCTGCAGCAGCCTCAGTTGAGCAAGAAGGGCTTCATTGGCCGTCGGTTGCAGTCGGAGTGCTACTGGGCTTTCTGCTGATCCCTTGTGCAGAAGCTTTGCTGGCAGCACGCTTGCTAGTGTTCCGGGCTGTGCTGAGACGTTTGGGCTTTCAGGAAAGCGAGCCATGGTACCGATTGCTCTGATTTGCATGAGCATCAGCAAGGCTGAGTTTGATCTACTTCGCGCAGAGGTTCTTTCGCTGCAATCGGAATTGATCAGGCTCCGAGCCCGGGTGGCAGTGTTGGAGGAGGAGAAGTTCGAACTGGTCGAGAGCTGGTCCTCAACTACTTCGGCGGCGGCATCTACATCTTTGCCTCCGCCTTGGCCGTCGGCCCCTGAAGAGGTGAGCCGCGGAGAGGTGTGCAAGCGAGTGGGAGAATTTTTGCGTCGCTGCCTTCAAGGCGGGCACCGGTGCACATCTTCTCGTGACCTTTTGCCTCTTGCTTCACGATTTTGGATCGTTATCCGGACCATCACTTGGGGGGTGTTCTCGAAATTCGGGGCCTGCAAGGCCCTGGTGAAACGCGGCAGTGAGGCCGGGGATTCCATCTTTGTCGATCTTCCGGCGCAGTGGGACGTGAACATTTGTTTGCGGGGGGCTTTGCTGAGCCCCTTTCGATTGAGGGATGAGTGGTGGATCCCCAGCGGAGGAGGTCGACGGCCGGACCTTCTTCGTGCACGACGGGGAGACGGCCGACGAAGAGTTCCTTGTCGGTGCCTTGGCGCTCCCGGCTGAGGACGGAGAGGACCCTGACGTCTACGAGGTGATCTTCGTGTGCTGCTTGGACGACAGGTCTCTTGTGGCCCTGCCCCAGCCTGCTTGGAACAGAAGGGCAGCTAATCGTCGCTTCCCTCGAGGCTCTTTGGTGAGGGCGACAGCCGTGGAAGTTGCAGCTGCGCCCCGAGGATCGAGGGCCCAGCGGGCCGACGGAGTGCGCATCAAGATATGGTTGGGGTTCTTGGAGGAGTCGCTTGTGGATGCGACCGTCTTCGACGGGAGTGTGGAGCCCAATGTGCTTTTTCTCGCTCCCGGAGGCGGCGATGGATATCTTCCGCTTGGAGACGCTCTTGTGGAGGTGGCGAAGGACAAGTTTCAGTTCCACACCGTGACCTGCTCCCGCCAATCCTGGCGAAGACCGGCTAGCTCGACTGGAGGCTCCGATGCATGCGATGACAGAAACGGTGAAGGCGATGAAAGATTCTGTGCATCAGCCGAGGTCGAATGTCTTCACTGGTCGGGGTCCCGGCTCGGGAGCCGCTCTTTCAAGCGACGCGCTGGGGGCAGGGATTGGCTCGCTGTCCCCGTCAGAGAACCGTGCATGACCAATGGCAAGAGCAGCAAGGCGCGGGAAGGTGTGGGCTCCGGACGCTTGAAGGTGCCTGGTGCGAACGCGCCCCCGATCAAGGTTGCTGGCTTGTCGAATTCGTTGCCGAGACTGCTGCTTGCTGTGAGGTGCTCTTTCTCGGCATTTCGCGGACATGGCCCGCCGGCCCCGACATCCATCAGGGCTGATCCTGGTATCGGGGCCGGAACGCCGTTGTCAAGAAAACAATGGCAGATGGTGGAGCTTTTGGCCGAGCTTGTGGGGGATGGGTTTGAGTCTGTTGCTTTTGGTCCGGCCGAGCTCGGCAGGACTGCCTCTAAGCTGGAGGATCAGGATGCCATCCTCGGGGCTTTGCGCCGCACTCTGCTAGAATCTGAGCGGGATCTTCCCCGCTACATAGTGCCTCATGGTGCCCCCGCAGGGCGTTCTACTGGGCGCGATGCTGGAACGGGATCAGACGGCCTGCAGGGCCAGAATCTTTCTCGGTCCAAGCCCTTTGGATGGATTGCTGGAAAGCTCCCGCGAAAAAATCCCATTGCAGCCTGCCTTTGACCCGGTCCCCCACTTTGACAAGCCTACCGCCTATGCTTTTGCACATCCCTTGCATCGGGTACTTGACTCACCTCGTGAACCTCCGCCTGCAAGGTCAACTGTGATGGCGACGAAGCGAAACAAGCTCGAGCTCTACCGTCTCCTTGCAACTACTGGCAGGCTGGGGATTCTTGATCGTGGCGAGGTTCGCACGGGCATAGCTTCTGGCCTCTTTTCTGTTGTCAAGGATCTGGGGCGAGATCGTCTTATATTAGATGGTCGAGGCGCCAATGTGTATGAGAAGCCGCTGAGCTATTGGACCAAAGGGTTAGCGGCTTTTGATAAGGTGTGCGAGAGCTACGTACCTCGAGGGGAAGTTCTGCGCGCTTCCGGCCGGAACCTCCGAGACTTCCTTTACCAGTTCAAGGTTAGTCGTGAAAGAACCGACCGTAACTGCCTGGCTGGGTCGTTGACAAAGGACGACTTGGAGTTCGTGTTCGGCGACGTCCCTGGCCTCGTCGAAGGCTCATGTGGGTCTATCGACTCTGGCAATGGGCGACCTGAATGCCTGTGAATTTGCGCAGGCCAGCCGTCTTTGTGTTTTGTACTGCGGGAAAGTCTTCAATCAACCCAGCTGAACTTGTGTCACTCGCTTTGCCGGTACCGCGGGAGCCTTGCGTGGTCGGAGTTATCATTGATGACCTCATTGTCCTGGAAAGGCTTGCTTCTTCGTGTGTGGTGCCAGGCTCGCATCATCGCACCGTCGCAGACTCTCGCATGGCCCTTGCTGATGACGCTTATGACGAGGCCGGCCTTATTTCGAATCCCTCGAAGGCCTTTCAGAACGAGGCCAGCTCGAAGTTCTGGGGATTGAGTTGGACGGTGATCGGGGCATGGTGCGTCCTTCCAGAGCTAGGTTGTGGCCGCTCATTGCAGTTTCCATTCGGGTCGCCGCGTTGGGCCTGGCTACCGTGGGGCTCTTGAAAGCTCCTTTGTGGCTCTTGGACATCAGTGGCTATGCTCAGGCGGAGAATCCTTTCCATTATGAGTCTCCTCTTCGCCGCGGCCGACAGCGGCGACCTTGACGATGTGGTTCGCCTCTCACCCGAGCTTAAAAGCGAGTTGTGGGCTCTAACCTGCTTAGGTCCTTTGATTGCCGTTGACCTCCGAGCCGACCCGGCTGACTTCATCTCGGCCACCGACGCTTCTTCCTGGGGAGGTGCTGGGGTGCGAGCTTCGGTGTCTAAGGGCATGGTTTTGGAGTTTTGTCGCCATTCGCTGTACAAGGGCACATGGACACATCTTTTATTTCCAGGCCACGCCTGGCTTTGGGAACATGATCAGCTGGACCCTTGCGAAGAGCTCCCGGGAGAGGCGCACTTCGAGCCAAATTTGCTTGCGAGTCTGCTGGTCACTGGGCTGCCGTACTTTGAACGGTGGCGGAAGGGGTTTCATGGACCAGAGCACATCAATTGCAAGGAAGTTCGCGCGTACCTCCACGACGAAACCTACATCGCCCGGTCAGGCGCACGCCTTCGGCTGCTGTCGGGACTAGATTCTCAGGTTGTTCTGGGTGCCCTCGTCAAGGGCCGTTCGGCTGCAGGTGCCATCAACGAGCTGATAGAGGCTTCTCTGGGCCCTTACCTCGGCTGTGGACAGTACCTCAGTACATGTACTACCTGAGCGAGCTGAACCCGAGTGACGGCCCAACTCGGGGGCGTCCTCCACCCGCTTCTCGGGGTGCTCTACCGGATTGGTGGGAGTCCTTAGCCGCTGGGAACGCGCGGGGATTTGATGCTTGTGGCTGGCAAAAGTTGGCGGCTCACTTCAAGGGTTCGATTTTTCTCACCTTCCAGCTCCTGCTAAAGACCAGCCCTCTGATGACGCTGATGTTCCCGCAGATGCCGACGATGCAGATTTCGCTGGGCCTGCAGCTGCTGGTGCTGAAGACTCGACCTGGCTGGGCTTCCCTTCTCGGCAATTCCGATGCACTGGCTCAGCTCCGGACTTCAGCAAGCCGGAGCCCTCGAACTGTATGCAGGAAGAGGAGGTTTTTTGGCCGGGCCCTCTTGAAGCTTGGCGCGCCTTGGGTTCTCTCTTTCGACTTGGAGCGCAGCCCTGACCAGGACCTCTTGGACTCCAAGCTTAGATCGAAGCTAAAGTCTTTGATCGTGGCCGCGATCGGAATGGCTCCACCTGGTGGCTCCTTTTCTCGTGCAGTCACGCCCTCTGTGAGGAGTGCTCGCTTTCCACGAGGCTACCCTTGGCTTAAAGGCCTGATGCGAGCCAAGGTTACCGAGGGAAATCAGCATGCCGATTGGTGTCTGCGCCTTATTGACCTCAGCGAGGCTGCTGGGATGAGCTGGTGGCTGGATCAGCCAGATACTTCGTGGATGTGGCGCCTCTCCGGCTTCCGGCGTTTTCGCGCCCCTGACAGCCAGCGGGTCTGGCGAGCTGACCTTTGTTACTTCGGCACACCCTGGCGGAAAAGGACGAAGGTGGCATGTTCATGCGAACTGGCTGGGGCTCGATGCTTCTGCCGGTGTCGGCTGCCGCACATTCAGCTACGAGGGCGTTGTCGAGCTTCGGGACGAACCCTTACTGCCGTTGCTCAGCCGTACCCAAAAGCCTTTGCTGAAACCCTTGCCCTAGATGTCGGTCGAGAAGTTGGGTGGTGTGATCGGAGAAAGCCTCTCGACATTCCTGGATGTGCTCGATGTGCGCACGGGAGGATAGGAGAAGCTGCTCACCCTGGGCCCCGGCGAGCCCGCCAGCGTCGCGAAGGAGACCTTCAATCTCGGCTCTTGCAGAGTGCTGCGACCTTGGCTTACGAGGCTCAATTGTGGGAAGACTTCGTGGGATGGTGCTCTTCTCGCCTTTCTGATTGTCTCCTTGTCTTCTCTCTCTGTCCAGTCTTAGCTGCCATGGCCCTCCGTGCTTACGGGAATCACTGCTTCGGCGCCGGAGGAACTCTGTCAGGTTTCAGGCACACGATCATCGCTGCTCAAAGACGAGTGCTCGGATGCAAGCCTTTTCTGCATCTGGCCTGGGAGATGGTGTCGCGATGGGAAGCTCTGGAGCCTCCTGTGCACAGGTGTCCTCTGCCAGAGCCGATCGTTAAGGCCATGGCTTTTTTGGCCGACGCTTGGGAATGAGTCGCTGGGAGCCGTTGCGCTCCTTGCTTTCTACGGGCGGGCACGGGTCGGCGAAGTGCTCAAATGCAAGCGAAGCGACTTCCTTTTCCCTTCAGACTTGCTGGATGGTGACTTGGGCGGCCTTTTTCTGAACTTTCGGGAGTCAAAGACTGCAGCGCGCGGCCGCCCAAAGATTCAGCATACTAAGGTGACAGACCCTGTAGCACGGGCGTGGATTGCTCGAGCTCCGGAGCATGTGCCCCAAAGCGAGTTTCTTTGGCCTGGTTCTCCGAGTGCTTTACGCTACCGCTGAGACCTGCTCTTACGTTGCCTCGATGTGCCGCGAGAGCTCTCCTTGACTCCGGGCGGACTCCGAGGCGGTGGCGCCGTGCAGCGATACCGCGCCGGAGTTTCGCCGGTCGATCTGCAATGGACCATGCGGTTAAAGAACTTTGGAACTTTGGAGCATTATCTTCAGGAGCTCGCGGCGGTGACTGCTCTCACTGAGGTTTCGCCTTCGGGCCGCAGTCGCATACACACCGCTGCGACGTTGAGCTGCTCGCCGACAACCCTTCTGGTACCCCTGGTTTTTCTGGCTAAAATTTTGTTTTCTTGGAGGCTTCTTTTACAGGACCTTCGGACTCTCACTGTCTCGACAGTGACAGCGGATGCTCGACAGCCGCTTCCCAGTGCACCTGTCCCAGCCTGGCAATAGGTGGAAGAGGATGCCACTTTCTGCAGCTCTTCTGCCTTTAAAGAGGCTTACGCCGAGTGACTGCTATGGCTCTGACACAACTTGTTGTTGCGGGCTGCGCGAAAAGAGCACCCCAAGTTAGGAGGGACGGCAAATTACATGCCTCTTCATGTACTTTGTGCCACGACTGAAGTTTTGCGGTTTCCACCCACCCGCCCTTTGCAAATGCAAGCCGGCGGAAGAGGAAGCCACTTTCTGCAGCTCCTCTGCCTTTATAGAGGCCTACGCCGAATGGCTGCTCTGGCTCCGACACAACTTGTTGTTGCGGGCTGCGCGAAAACAGCAGCCAAGTTAGGAGGACGGCAAATTACATGTTCATGGAATGATTCATGGTGTCATGATTTCGTGTGAGCACTCACAAACATGTGATGCTGACAGCCTGGTCCATGCACATGACCAATCTATGTGCACACAGAATGAAGCAGTAAGATTGCTGATCCCAGTTCACACGTCTTTGAGATGCTTCATTTTCGCTGCGTAAGGCACATAATGGACGCTCTTCTTGGTTGGCAGTGTGCGTAGTTAGTCTAAGTTGCCGAACATCGGAATTCTCAAAGCGTCTCCGGTCTTAATTGCCTGGGGCAACGTGCTGAGAGTGGGCCATCAGCATCAAATCCCTGTATTGCTCCTGCGGCAGTAAGGTCTGCGTTTATTTACCCCGGAAAGATGCAGGAGGACGAGTCCTCGAGGCGGGTGTGTCTTTGCAAACATGCTGAGCAGCCTCTGTCCTGTCTTGTTTTTGTACGATTCAGGTCTACGCTCGCACCTTGAAGAACCCTGCGACCTCAGATTTTGGCGTGGGTGATTTTCCCAGCTGATTGGGGATGCATATCTTGCTCGTCTTGAGCTGCCATTAAAACCACCGTCAACCGTCTGAGTCTCATTGGGACATGAGTCAGGTTCTGGTGCCCTGCAGAAAATTTTAATGTGCACATTTGCGTAGTGACTCTACTTCCATGGGGTGCCATGTCCGTACCTCGGATTCAGTACCATTGAAATCCGACACGCCGCGGCACAAACGAAGCACATGTGATCACACGTAGCGAGTTTACTGAAGCATGTGAGGGCAAGTTCGCTTCTGGAACGTGTCACTCGGCTTCTGTGATCCTTGGTTTCAGGTTTCAAACCATAACATCAATTAAACTCCGCGGCACGCCCTTGCCAACAGCTTCACCCATAAAGAGCTACATGTTTTCCAAAGCACCTTAAATCTCTGCTGCAGAACATAAGAGTCAGCCGCAAAACCAGCACCGAGGAGAGAATCTGCAGCTACAGCTCAATTCACTGTCCTTGGCATGAAGGATCTCCCCGAAGATGCACGATTTTGGGCGGGCGATCGTTTTGATGTTTTCAACTAACTACAAGAGTGAGGGTTTGCCCCTGAAGTTTTGAGGTTCTCAGGCACCGGCAACCTTGTAGCATCTAGCGGAGCCCTACAATAGACTATGCGAACATGTGGTTCGATTGCCTGAACGGGGTAAGACCTCGAGCAACCAGCAATCAACGGTTTGAACGCTTCCTCTTTGCGTGGTGACTTGGTGTCTTGGTGTCTTTGTCTGCGCAGTATCGTTCCCCGTCTAGGCTTGCAAGCAGCAGGTCTCTATGAACAGGAGCCAGGAAGCTTCCACTTCCAAACCAGCTTTTCGCTATTGCACGCATCTTACGTGGACTTGCTCATGTTTGTGTACGTGTGCGTTTCCAGACGACATGTGAGACGTGTGCTTCTCGCTGAAATTCAGCACCCCGTTATTTTCCGGCCTCATGCCTGCGTGCAGAGCCTCATGGCTGAGATGAGCACCAGGGTGAAGAGAGAAGGTTCACTACAAACCAGGATCTCTGCTTTTCAGTCCGTTACAGTCTTGAGTCCTCTACATTGTTGCCAGACGTCCCAGCAATATAGTGCTCTGCGCAGCAAAGCTCATGAAGGCTAGGCAGATCATAAGCCGCCGTAGATCATTAGCCGCCTCGTATGTACCTGTAGTGATATGTCGACAGTCGGAGTTCCTGAAGCCAGCTACGTATCAAAATCATTTCATAATATTTCAGCCAAGTCCACGCAATGCAATTCAACACTGGCTGTCGACTTGTGATGTGATGTAATATCCACGCAGTGTTGCGTGACAACCACTTCTTGCAACATGTTGCGAGCTCCAACGCGCAGTTTTGCCCCGTCGTAGGGGCTGTGACATCCAAACTGCTTAAGCGGCTTTGGTTGTCAAGAACCCCGCCTGGTGTGTAGATAGGTTTGCAGGATGCGACAAGAGGTCACAGAGAAAGGTCAGTGCGATCAGTCTGCAAGCATCCCAGGACACCCCTCCTGCTGTGAGCATTGGGAGACAGCTCCCACCTTGCAATGCTGTGAATCCAGCAGGAACCTCAACTTGAAAACCCTAAGGAGTGAATCCAGCGAGCACCGTTTTCCCAAGACGAGAACCGTAAATGAAGCTTGTGTGACGATTCTGGTTTGGTGCTAAATTAAGCACAAAAGTTGTGGTTTGGTGCTAAATACAACAGAAAGAAGGTAGTACACCAGAAAACGTTAGTGGTTGGTGCTAACAAGACACCCAAAAAAGGTTATAACTGAGATGCCTGTTTTGCAACCTTTTGCAGAGATTTGCTGTTTTTGGAGCCGCCAAAACATACAACTCAGTCATATCGCCAGAAAAAGCTGGACAGTTACACCAAGACAAAGAACGTCACAACTAAGTGTGCTATCTAATTAAACTTCTTGCCGGATCAAGGCCGGACCATTCCACCGTGAAGGGGCAGCTTCTCCCAGATCGAGCATGTTAGCATCGTCACCTAGATCCTGGAAGTTGCTCCAAGGTTTCTTGCTCTAATCCTGCAGATCCGGCGGTCCTGCCATGTCGACAGGAGCTACCAGAGAGTGGCCCAGGCGAAGTAGCGAGATTGATGCCTGTGCGAGCTGCCGCAAGTTGCTTGGAGGCCCTTCAACGGCAGATCACAGCAGGCTAGCGCTGTGCTTGCATCTGATGGTCGTCTGCATGAGGGACAGGACGACTTTGCATCCGACTCTATGGTCTGAGTACATGAACATCATAATCTCTCGTGGTCTTTCTCAGCCTTGGCCTTCAAGCTTGCATTGCTTCTGATTCAAAGATAGATCCATCGACAGGCTATCTTCCTGCGGCCCCACAGTGCGTCGTTGTTTTGCGACATGGAGCAGTTCCGGCTCAGAGGCCATCTTAGTTCCATGTGCCAGGCAAGGCAGAACGACATCTGCCAGTAAGGGTAGATGCATTGAAAATCCACGTCGTGCCATGTTTGTAGCCACAGTTTGCGCAATTGGATGCCAGCTGTTCCGAGCAAGCGAAGCAACACTCGTGCGTTCTCGCTTGCGATGATGCGGCCGTTTGCTCGGCAATGCCTTGGATGTTCCGCCATCACTTTCGTGATGAACCGATCTCTCGCATAGACAAGTTCAGAGCTTGGCTTCAAATTTGGCAGCCGGAGCTCATCAGTGCTACTGTGGCATGTGCAGGCAAGATCACATATCTGCCAGCGATCGTGCAGCTTGCAAAATCTTGCAAAGCCAAGCGGATTCAAGCAAGCATCCCGCATCTTCGCTACCCGCTAGGTGTTGTCGTGCTTCGTGCAGTTTGCCGGCGACGGCGTTGTCGCATCTCTTTGACTTCGAAGGCGAGTAATGCGAGTATCAGTGTTGCTCGAGCTTTCGAGCTTTGCCATGAGCCCAAAAGTGGCATGGCAATGCATGGCACTGACAGGAACGAAGCGCCACGATCCGCATCCATCCTGCCTCGACCTCCCGAGCGGAAGGGCAGCCGGCCCGAGACTTGGGTGTCCTTGCAGCCACTTGGCGGCGGTTCAGCACGTTAGGCTTTCGGGTGAGCCATGCCAAAATTTAGGGATCGCAGCTGCATTTTGCACGAAACGGTTTTAGTTCCACCCTTTTCTGCTTTACCTCTTGCCGCTCGCCGCTCTAGGAAATCGGCCTTTGACAGCCCCGCACGTGGGTTTCGGACCTGCCCCCTACTGTACCCCCTGCCGCTTGAGGGTCCAGGGCTCACTCGCCGCTTGCCGCGCCTGCTCGCCCCAGGGGTCAGGGCTTGCCGCCTGCGCTTGCAATTCGGATGAAGGTCTTGCAGGTTTGGCTTCCCACTGAAGAAGGCAGGCGGCCACCGTGTGCCACCCCCACGGTGTCGATGTGCTACACGAACCACTCGCATCACTGGTGTGGCACCTGGGCCAGACTCCTCCAAACGTTGACCAGGGAAGCTTGAAGGTGTAAATGCAGAGTGCTTGTGACATCTTAAGCAACATATGCTGCGCATTGGTGACCATGAATCTTTCAAAGATGTCATCTGCTTGTGCGATGCAAGCTAAGTCACACAACAGATCGACATTGTGACTAGAATTGTTGCTAACCGATGAACAGCTTCGGCTATTCCGAGGGTCGATTCAGTGTTTTACGATGAGAACCAAGCTCCGGCCAAAATGTGGTGCACATTTTGGTTTCAGGATAGGAGTGGTCACGGCAATAGCCTTGTAAAGATCGACAGTTTCGTACGGTTAGTCCGCACCTAGGTGGGACCTGAGACTTTGGTTTCAGGTTTGATGTTGACATGTCGCGGCGAATTTCCAGTTTCTAGCATTTGTCTTCACAATCTTGCCGCTGCCGTCTTCTGAACTGACTTTGTAAAGCCTCCCATTTTACAACCTCCTTCTGTTTCTTTTTCCGGCTTATTTCCTGACACGCCCCGCATCGTGCAGCGACAAGTTGCTTGCTGATGCGAGGGCTTCTTCTAAATGCCCCAGATATGTATCGAAAGGTCCATCAGGGCTAGGATACTCAGAAGCTCCTGGCTTTGTGAGCACGTCCTCAGCAAAACAGATTCAGCTTTTGGTCTTTCAGCGAGGCAGCCCGTCTAAAGCGAGAGCGTGGACATGCTGCAGTCCTGGAGCCTGCGGCTACTCATGTGTGTGTTCCGTGTTCTAGGCAGAGGCAGAGGTGAGTGGCGAAGATCTGTCATGATCTGTCCGTCCGAACGTCCGAAGGAGCTCTTCTCTGGCTCTGGTGTGCGCTCGGCACGCTACCTCTTGGAAGGCGCTCTGCGGATGCTTTCTGCCGGACTGTTCGTGCAGCTGCTTTCGTTGCTTGAAGGTGGAGCCGACTTCGTCTGGGCAAACGATGCGAATCAGGATTAGGGTCCGAGCGAGCTGATTCTTCCATGTCATTGGCTTGATCGGCATACGGCTGTGCAGGGAGCCCATGTTTGTTTTTTCTTTTTGCTGTCGTTGCTTTATGTTGATTTTGTTCTCGTTGCGCGGACCCAGGAAGCCAGTGAGTGAGTAACACCCGGGTTCCCCGCAACGACAGCCAAAGAAAAAAACGCGCCCCCGCAACGACGGCAAAAAAAAGCTGGTTCCCATCGGTAAGACCTAAGAGTTTTGTTTTAGTTTTTTTCTGTCGTTGCGGGGCGCGTTCTTTTTTTCTTGCTGTCGTTGCGGGGCGCGTTTTTGTTCTTGCTGTCGTTGCGGGGGCGCGTTTCTTTTTTGCTGTCGTTGCGGTCCCCGGCGCATTTTATTTGTTGCTGTCGTTGTTTTTTGCTGTCGTTGCGGTGGCGGTTTTTTGTTTGCTGTCGTTGCGGTCCCCGGCGCATTTATTTTTGCTGTCGTTGCGGGGCACTTTTTTTCGCTGTCGTTGCATGGGCGCGGTGTTTTATTGCTGTCGTTGCGGTTCCCGGCGTTTTTTTGCAGAAGCGCAACGACAGCACAAAAAAAAGTGCTGGGGACCGCAATGACAGCCAAAAAAATGCGCCCCGCAACGACAGCAAGAACACAAAATGCGCCCCGGGGGACGACAGCCACAAAAAACGCGCCGCCCCGCAACGACAGCAACAAAGACGCGCCCCGCAACGACAGCAAAAAAAGAACACTCTTACCGGCTGTGCAGCGTAGATGGAAGTTTGACAAGCGTCTAGACTCTGGAAGTGCGTTTGTGCGTGCCGGCTTGACATCGCGTCATTGAGTGCTCGCAATGTTGCTGTGAATGGCGGAGGTGGGGGTTCGATTTGCGAGAAACGTCGAGGAGCATGAATCTCATGATGCCTTTTCCTTCTCCTCCTCCTCGTGCCCACCGCCGCACTTCCGTCTCGTCATCATTTTCGCTTCTCATCCCCCCCATCCCCCTCCCCCTGCCCCTCCTGAATTGCCAAGGAAGATTCCATGCATGTCGCGCAGTTTCCATATGCTCAGTTCAGGGCTGCGGTTAGCACAAATTTGGGCAGACTCGCGAAACTCGTCCCCCAACCTGCACATGGATCTGGGGTCGTGAGATCCTGGTAGCTTAGGCAAGCAGTTGTCAGGGTGCGCGCAATTGCGCAACCACTGCCAAGTCTTCAACGTTTCGCGCCACAGCCCGTGCAATCTTTTCCCGACAGCCGGTAGTCAGGACTTCGGATGCTACATGTTTTCATACAAAAGGCCCTACTAGTGATTCGTGCTTGTCCACAAGGAGCTGTTCGAGACACTGTTGGCCAACTTGCAACAGGCTTGGGCTAGAAGTTGCTACGATTTGCTACGATTCTCTTCATGTCAAATGCGCCAGGCCGCCTCTGCAGCAGGGCAGATGTCGCAGGATACACGAAAAGAGGAGACAGCGATGTTTCAACACGGACCGTGCGAGGACTACCCTTGCTCCGACCTGCTGCCTGAGTGGGCCGCTCCGCACAGCTGGCGGCTGCAGGCTTGGACAAGGGCGGATTCCTTTCTTTGCAGTTCGGCGGAAGCGGCGGCTTCAGGAGGGACTGCCGCTCCACGGCAGAGAGGCCGGCCGGCATCCAGGATGGCGGCATCGTTCGTGCCCGGGCAAGCAGCTACGCAGCTACACATTGCACGTGTGGCTTGAGAGGCAGTTCCAGTTCGCCTTGTCTCAGGAGTGCAGACAAAGATTCTAGCACTTCTGCACAGGGCTGGCGGGTGACCCACTGGGAGTCGAAGTCTTTGCTTGGCTCCTGGTTTGCAAGCGTGACCGTTTCTATATAGCAGGTTTTCGAGAGGCCCCGAGAGCGACGCCTCAGGATACTGCCAAGCGGTGAATCGGCAGTTTGACTTTGTGGACGTGGATGCTTCTGGCTGTTGGTCTCACATTGGCGCAACACTGGAGCTTGTACGACCAGGCGAAGAGAGCCCGGCGTAGCCTCGCTCGGACTCCGATCCGCTCCATTACCTTTAACAGTGCAAGACATACATGGCACCCCATGATGATATGTTCGCGCAATCGCTTCAGGCGGGTTGCTGTACCTGGCAGCGACTGGTCTGACATCAAGCAAACCTTCGCTGGCTTTTCAGAGCTTGGGCGTGCGGCTGGCTAGGTGTCCGTCGCATGCTCAGCATTTCCACGGTTCCGGGTGATGCCTCTACGGGCCCTAGGTCGGCTTCGCAGGCAGTGGAGGCAAGCGAAGTATTGAGGGAGCGTGCTCAAATGAGGCCCACAGAAACTCTCCACGACCACATGGCAAGAGCCTTGATTTGGCGAGCCTCGGCCGGATAGGACTCGCGCTTTGGCTGTGTGTCCCATCTGCACGTCAAGACTTCAAAATGATTCTGTTCAAGTCAGGAATGGTGTCCGCTGCAGACAGCCTCGGGCTGATTGCACAACCACTTTTCAGTCTCTATCGCGGGGCCGGTCTCTTGGCTAAGCTCTGCACGAGCTTCACCTCATCTCACAGTCCCGATTCACCACGGGGCTTGTGCTCGCGGTCGATTTGCAGTACCTGCCAGGAGACGTCTTCCGGATTCTGCTCCGCGTGGTCCGGAGATCTGGCGAGAGCAGCTTGTTCTTTGTGACATTGCAGTCGAGCCCGGGTAGACTTGGGGTTTCAACGCTGTATGTCAGCGCGGGTTTGGTCCGGGCTCTTCTGCGGCACTTCGAATTGCACAAGCCTTGAGGCACCTTGAAAGCGTTTTGCTGCGGAGTCTGCTGCGACTGCAACGTCTATGTGGGGCCGATAGAAGACGAGAGTCTCTTTGGCAGCTTGGCCGAAACTCCTCTGCTTGGACGTGCGGCGCTGGATTTGGGTTTTTGGCCTGCAGGCGCACGCCACGCTCGACCTAGATGCCGTAATTGCCACTCCAGCGACTTTGTGTCTTGCCCTGAAAGACCGTCTGCCAGACCAGGTCATGTGCCGGAGCAAGTGACTGAGAGCCTTGTAAGATGATAACCCAGCCCATGAGACTATCTGTGATCAAATGCAGCAAGGTCTGCTGGGGTCCATTGTGGACAGGCAGCTTGAATTCAGATACTTGGCCTCACCGTGCACAATTTCGTGAGTGACCTTGTCACATCGTCACATATCCTGCATCGCCAGGTGGTCTCGCACTAGTTTGCATGCTAGGAGTTTCCGAAGCAACAGTCCTCAAGCGCCGGATGCGCGACAATTCTGCTAGCAAGAGCTGCTATAAGAGCTGCTAGACTCCTAGACTCTGCCAGACTCTGCTAGACCGCAGGCGGCCATAGCACGTACATGCACGTACTGTCTTTTGTCCGAGGACCCGTTTCTTGCCCAGCTCCAGGCGGATGCAGCTCTTCGAGGATGGCTGCAGGACGGTGCGGTGCGTTTCTGCGTTTCTCTTTCGTAGATTCGAACCTTCCACCGAGTCTGCGTGGAAGAAGGAGCCTCTCAGCGAAGGCTGCCGGGCCGGTAATGTGCTGAGAAGAAACTACCGAGCTTACTCGAGGTTCTCGAGTCCGTCAAGGACATCCGTCTTAGAAATCCAGTGCTCGTGACATGCCATGTCTCTGTTTTGCACTGTGCGTCGTATTGTCGTGTGCTTCTCTTGTCCTGCGCCTGTGCATCTTCGCGAGAGAGACCATATGCTTCGCTCGGAGCATGCCCCGTGTGCATGAGGGGAGCCCCAACCACGATCAACTCTCGCCAATCTGCTTGACCAGGGCCGATGAATGACACCAGGCCGCGCGCCTCCCATAGGTCTCTCTCTGGCTGGACGTCTGTGGGTCACCCGTGATCGAAACTGAACCGTTGGTGTCCGTCGGTCGAAGGCACGCGGCTCGCTAATGTTCAAGAAGAGCCGCACCTGCAAATACAGCCCGTGCCTTCCATAGCGAAGCACAGAGAACACTCCGACGTGTGGCACGGCTAAACGAGGACGTTGAAGAAACACGGAGATGCCAGCCATGACTGCCGGTGCCATTCCAATTGTGGCCATGTGCCTACGTGATAGCCAACCTATCTGAAGAACACTTTTTGCCTGGGCTTGAGGCGAAGGTACGCAAATTGAGCTGCGAATTTTATTGATCGGTCTCTGCAACAACCACGCATGTTGCTCCCCATATTTATAGGACCGGCACCGCTGGATAAACTGATATAAGCAGCCGGCGTCTGGTAGAAGATTGTTATGCAGGTTTTCCAAGCCCGTCTGCCAAAGTTTTTTAAACCAGAATCCGGATGCTCGTGGCATCGGTAATCTGTCCGGATTGTTAGATGTAACGGACCAATCAGCAAAACGTGTGTGTGCAGCCTGCCGGCATTGTATCCTCATGCCAGGTGGTCGCATGTCGCCGCTGGCAGAGCTGCTTCCAAGGCAGTACTATTCACGAACTGAGATTGCAGAGCTTCATTGAATCTGGTACGGCTAGAGAGGCTCCGGGCAGAGGCTTCTGCCGAGGCAGCTGCGGAGGCTGGCTGGCAAGGTCGGTATCCACAGAAGTAGCGGGAGAGCTTTGCAGGCAAGCGGGGCAATGCTCCGACCTTGGACCCTGCGACTACCTGCAGTGGCACAGCGCGGAGGCAAACTGACATCCGCTGAAGAGCCGTAGCCGCTGTAGCTGCTTGCGCCTAGCGGCCTGCGCAGCGTCTCTTTCTGCCAGGCTGCGCACCACCTCAGCTTGGACAGCTGTTGGAGGCCGCAATGTTTTGTCAACCAGATGCTGCAGTTGTCCTCCAGACTGACAAGGAGCTGAGTGCGGCGGGGCACACAGCTTGCCGCTCTTCGCTTGGTCCAGCAGCCCGGCTTGCAATTGCGGCAGGAACTTGGGCACACATTGGCGAAGATCGCACGAGTTTCCGGAAGCGGTGGCATCGGCCAGCTGAGGAACACTTCAGAACATCTGCAGATGTGTCAGAAGTGGTCACGATCGCCCAAAATCTGAGCCTCAACCGAAGGCCAAAGAGAGCTCAGAAACTCGTGGTACCTCGGGCAGGCGAAAAACAACTGCAGCTTTCTTAGCTTATTTGCTTGGCGTGACCCGCAGAGTTCAGCAGTGTGCCCCGCGCGCATGATCCAGGGCATCCTGGAAGCCTTGTTCAAAAAGTTTCGCTGAGTACTTTATGATGTGCACTTGACAAGGAATGGCCTCAAGTGTTCAAGCCTGGAGGAGTGCTTGATTGGGTTGTATCACTTCTGCTGCAAGGTGTGCAGTGGCTGCAATGCAAGCGGCTTTAGAGGCACAGCTGCGGGACCTGGAGCTGTGTGCAGCCTTCCTTCACGGTCCTGCACGAAGCCCCCTCTTAGTTCATTGTCATTTAACATACCTCCACGCGCGGCCGTTTTGCTTTCCGGTCAACCTAGTTAACATTGGTTAGCAGTTTTAGAACTGGACACCTGCAGAAGTATGGCGCGAAGCCGTCAGTGCCGGGTTCTCAGCTGCGTGTGGGCATAGTACCGCACTGTACTCGTAGGCTGGTGTCAGAGGACGTAGGTTCAGGACTTGCTCAAGTCGTCTGTCTGCTGGCAATCACAACCGTGCAGAGACTTAGCACGCACTACGTGAAGATAAGACACCCTTAGTGTTAAAAGATGACGATGGACGACTACACTGGCCACAACCCTTGCGACCGCTCAAACTTTTCAAGCAAAGACAGCCTCGGTAGCACGAAGTCCTGACATCTACACGCGGGCATGCTTCACGCACTCCCCCTCGCTCACTCCTACACAAAGTGAGCGATTGGCCTTTAAACAGGAAAACACCGGATTATGTGAAGCCACGCCGTTCTGTTCCTACGGGAACCGGCTACCGGTTCGTCAGCATCTCGGGGACACTATTCCGATCTCTCATCCTATACTATGAGGTGCCCCCTTCAGAGGCAATGATTCAACGTGTCCCTAGCATCTGACATCAACGTTATCCCAAGGGAACCAAAGACTTCTCAGAGTCCCATCAAACTAGCGGGACCCGGTACTCCTTCAGTTTTCCCTCCAAGACTGTCAAACTTCTTGAAGACCAACCGTACCACAGGTCTCTTTACAGCGGGGGCTCAAACTCAGGAGCATCCGAAGAAGAACCTTCATCCGAAAAACCTACACCATCAACCTCCGGTCGATGCAAGTAACCCCCGATCAAAGTATGAAACCGATAACGAACTCCTGAATACTCCCTAGCCTCCGCATCAACACTATAGCCAGCCATCCACAGAGAGAACAGATGTCCGCCCGATTCGGCACCCCCCTTACTAGCGGCATAGGAACTACGTTTGAAGGGTGAGTTTTGCTGGCTGCTTCTCGGCTACGCACCGGTCGCCGTTTGCAACAGGCGGTACAACTTCGGCCAGCTTCCCAGGTCCCACTTCAGCACAGTGCCTTGACCCATCACATCCCTCAGGCCCTTTCGGTAGCGCAACCTCCTCAGAGTTCGCACGGCAACTCTCTGCCAAACCTCGAGAACTACTCCACCCTTCAGGTTCCCAAACCACTAATGGACTATCCCCAACAGTACCCTCAGCCCGGACACTTTGCACAAGGAACCACATCACAAACAAGTTCCAAAGAATCCCTTTCAACCTGGACCCCTCGAACCCGTCCGCGCCTTCTTGAGACCTCCTGAGGAGAGTCACTGCTGGACCCCGGTGTCCCGCTCAAAACCGACCCTTCGCTCGTAACCCGTACAAAGTCGGACCAATCCCCTATGGAGTCCCTCCACTTCTGCTTGGCACCAGCCCGGTAACGGCACACAGTCACCGTGTCGTCCGCGTAGAGGCACAAAAGAGCCTCCTCACAGGCCTCATACACAGGCCCGCCTGGGTGGGCAAACGTTGCCGGCTCCCCCGGAACTGACACTGCCACGGCTAGTACTTCAGCACTCTCACTAACGCTACTCTTCAGGCTAAGCGAAACTAGCGATGGCTCGGTAGTGGATTCCTCCGAATCCTCGGTCTCTGAAGATGATGGATCTAACAGCTCCTGAGCTACGCGCCCAAACCTTACAATACCTGGCTCGGGTCTTACAGGCCCAACCTTCTTTCGTCAATCTCTTCATCATCTTCAAAGTCCTCTCCAGCAGCGTTAGCTTCCGCAAATGGATACAGCACTTCACCACCCCGTAGATAGGCATTAGCAGCATCCTCCACAGCTAGAGTCGGTGCCAAATACTGGTTGATATACCTCTGACTGGTCCTACGAAGCCATACAGCCACGGCCATCGTCGTGCTGCTACGAAATCAATCAGCGGCAGAACGGAGATAACCCCAGCGCTCATTCTATCCCCAAGGAAATCTAGAATCAACCAACCCGTCAACATAAACACTCTCCACAGGTAATGAGACACGATCCCTGGAGGGCCCTCTACATACGGAAAACCTGGCCCCGACGTGGGCACCGCTGGAACCGTAGCCATTCTACAACCGTACACGCTAGCGCTTGCCTGACACCTCCCGATACCTCACGAAGAACAATCCAGTCAGCCCTACTTCGCAAAGCCTGCAAGACACTCTCTCCTACTTGGGACAACAAGGCTACGAGGAAGTGAGTCTGGACCATGATCCGACATACGGGAACCTATCGACCAGCATATCCTCCCCATAGTAGTCCTCGTAACAATGTTGCGGAAGAGGTAACGGATTCATGCCGTGACTAGATGAGCTACCACCTACCTGAACATTCGGCGTGGGCCTTGGGAGGAACCCGGAACCTGATCCCCGGAACTCCCCCAACCTGGGCCTCATCACATCCCGTAACGCTTTCAAGTCCTACGCTACCAGACTCAGACAGTCCTGCAGAAAACCCAGCAAACGGACCCTCTAGATGTCCCTCAGAACTCCCATGGCTATGCGGCGACAGCTCTGAACCTTCCTCAGAACTCCCTAGACCCTGAGCCTATACCTTATCCACAGTAACAAAACCCCACAACACAGACAAGCCACCCATCCAAATAACCCAGAAGCTGGACCAGTCTCCTTCTCACCCGGTTGCCCGTTGACCCGAGGCAAGGCCGCCAAAAGCGCGCATACGCGCCGTTCTCACAGTCTCCGTAGCACTTACATAGCTGCGAATATTGATAAGCTCCAGCAACTGCAAGATTCTTGCCCTTGCCAAAGGTTTGGTACCCAGGTCCGCCACCTGGTGTTCGCCAGGCAGGTGCGCAACCACCCGCTAGGATTCGTTCCCTACCAGCAACCGCTCTCATACGAAGGTGGCGATTTCGCCACCCTGACCCCGCAGCTTCGAAAGAGCGAACCGCCGCAGCGTTGTCTCCCATCAACGACAGGGTGGAGTGTTCACACAGCAATTCACCCACTAGCGGTTGCACTGATTCGGCTAGCTGTATACTGTGCACCATGCTTACGAGCTCGCTTTCCGCCGAGCTTAATGTCGTGAAGGGTTGGCGGGAACTTTCCCACACTAGTGGGGAACCTCTCCAAAGAATCAGCACGCACTGGGTCGACTTATCACCCCCTGGGGAATGAGAGGCATCCGAATAGATCTCAATGACGCTATCTGTACGAGGTAGATTCAGATGGCCATGATGTGAAAAGTACGCGCCCGTGTCATACAAGAACTCCAAACCCAGGTCCATCGTAGAATGAAGATATGCCAGAGCCTGGAGGCCCAACTCGATCGACACCCTTGGAACCTTGGTGGCCCATTGGCCCATCTTCGAAATAGCAAAAGCCACATCCGGTCGTGAACGTGTCGAAATCCACAGCAGAGCCCCCGTAATTGCCTGTGCCTCCCGCACTTCGCTCAGCACCGGCTCACCCACAATCTCTGGCTTCGCCATCGGTACCGACGCCTTGGAATCCACATGGAACCGCTGTAGAAGCTCTCGTAGATACGCCGTTTGAGTGAGGCAATAGCCTCGCCCCGTCAATACGATCTCTACTCCGCAAAAAGGTAACGGGCTCCTTTCCAAACCAGGTTGGGGGAGACGTCTTCCACTTAGCCTGTACCGTCCCCACAAAGGCTTGGCAGATAAGCTCCTCGGAGAAGAAAGCCAAATCATCTACATACACCACCAGCAACCCAGCGATAGCTCCCAGCCCCTCATCACCCGTGCTCCGAAGGAACCAGAGTGATTCGTCTGATTTAGATTGACAAAGCACATACCTTTGCACTCCCACTTTAAGCTCGAAATTCCTAAACTCCTGATCCCGTAAGTGCCCCAATCCTTAGGGGAGGTAGGAAGCCCGTACAAAGCCTTCTTCACCCACCATCTACCACTAGCCTTCAATTTTCCGAGCTCAGTGAAAAGCGTAGGAGGCTTTACTATTATTCGTTCATCTCGGCCCTTCGCCTCTGCTCCAATGGGCGCATAGAGAAAGGCTGATTTTACATCGATGGTCAACCCTTTCCAGGAAGCATGACGAGCCGCAAAAGCCAGCGCTAGCTGCGCCAGTGGGACCTACGCCTTCCCTGGGCCCGTATGTATGTTGGGCATCCCTTCAGGTAAGGTACATGATCATTAGCGACGTGTTTAGCATAGTACTCTTCCGAAGTTATCTTAGCCAACAACACTCGTCGCTCCTGAACCTCCTCTAATTGACACCCCAAGGCACACCAGGCCCCTTGTGTCACCCGAAGCAATCCTAAAGCCCAACCTTTACGGGAAAAGCTCTTACCCTTTGAACCCTCAGGTTGGTTGAGGCTGCAGTCCAGCTGTGCTGAGGGGCTCACCCGAACTTCATGAACCGCCTCAAACCAGAACCAAGACGAAGTAATCGTCTCAGCGCCCCCAGATTCGAGAGCCCCCAGAACACGCTTGCTCATAACGAGCTTGATGCAAGTCATAAGCAGCAATAAAGGCGTCCACTGACTTTGGATCCCACCGTGGTCTTAGATCCTCACCGACCCCCTTAGCCCTAGGATCACCAGGAAGTCCACTCACCAAGAATACCAAACCCCTATCTCGCTGCAACCTGCCGACCCTAGGCTGGATCCGAGGAGAAGAAGAGGAGACTGCCGAAGGTCCCTTGCAATCAGCCCCCTTTGAGCTTCCTAGAGGCAACCCCGCAGAACCTAATCCACCGTGCTCCAGATCTTTCTTAGCTTGTGCTACAGCAAACAGCAGGAACCAACGGAGGATATTAACCGAGCCCTCAACTAGGACCTTCCACTCATCACCCTCCGAAGTCTTCCAATCCCAGGGGTGTTCTTGATCCTTTGCACCCAGGTCAAGCAACCTTTCCCCTTGAATCATCCCGCCTATCTTACCCGTCTCAGCCCAACGAAGAAGCATTTGGAAGACCACCCTTGATCCAAGCCCCCGCTCTGAACCTGCAACCGAAATCACCTTGCTTAGCCCTTTCCAGGCACAATGACCAGGTGATACAGAGATCACCGCCGACCCCTGAGCCGCGCGGCTCATGGATAGTCGAAACCTTCGGTTCCACGGTAGCTCGGACCAATCCACAAGACTTTCACCCAAAGCCGGGACGCACACACGAGCTAAGACCCCCATTGGAACACCTGGAAACATGCTCCTGAGAAAGACCAACTGATCCACGTCAGTAAGTCCTACACCTCGAAGACCCAATCTGTCCCGAAGCCACACCCGAGCTTGATTCGGGGTAATTTCCTCCTGGAGATCCTTAACCTCCGCCTTGCTAAGTACGGAAACCCCTGACAGGCGGTCCTCATAATCCTTCAGTAACTCCAAACCAACATCCCTAGGAATCAATGGGCAACCTTTCACAACTGTAACCTCCAAACGACCCCTCTTGGGATGCCTAATCTTGCACCCATGCTTTCTCCAGACCATGGAAAAACCATCTGAACAAGGTAATTCGCTGGAAGGACTACCTGGCACGGTCCAGGATGCAACAGAGTACTCAGGGTACCACACTCATTGATCATCAACTCTGTGCCCCCACTCGCAAGATCCACATGAATGACCCTGCACGTGCCAAGTTCCTCCTTGCTCGCCGGCCTAAGCGCATTTGTAGCTCCTGAATCCAGGAGGCAAAATTCTGGGTTCGAAGCATTGGTCAGGGCACTCCTTATCCAAGCCAAGTTCCCTTCGCAGTCCTCAAACCTTAAGGCCCTAGGAGACACTCCCTTAAGAAGTCTAGTTGCCTCTGCGACCAACGTTTCTTGACTGACTGCCGGGCTCGGGCCCGAATTATTGGCTCCAGCACCCTCCAACTGGGGGCCCGTTTCCTCGGTGCCTTTAGCCTGGAACCCGCCTTAGGCTTAGGCAGCCTTTGGGGATCCCTCACTGCCGCCATCTGCTGAACTACCCTATTCTCGGGAGCAACCATTGGGCACTCTGGCCTAAAATGCCCTGCCTGACCGCAGGCTAGACACTTATTCTCCTATCGTGCTTCAAGATACAGCATCCACGAACCGGCAGCCCGAGGCGTTTGAAAACTTGTGGCAGAGCTGTGGCCCCGCATCACCGCCCTTTCCTTTTCCCGTACCTTTCCCCTTGCCTTCACCCTTCGCAACCGCTGCTGCTGCGACCAACGCCGCCGGAGGTGGGAGCAGTTGGTACCGACTTGGAAGGGGGTGCCTCGCGAGGGTTACCAGGGGTAGCCAAAGCCGCAGACCGAGCTTTCTTGTCCACACCACCATCTGATGCTATTGAAGCAGCCTCGCACTCCGCCTGCCTGGATCAACCTAACCAGCTGCACTACACTAGCAACCGTCGGGTTATAATCGATCGCCAACTGGCGCCTAAGCGCATTAACCCGGAAACCTATCATCTGATGTGCTGTAAGCAGAGACAAAGTTGCATTATCGATACCCCGGAGTAGGAGGGATGCGTCAGGAAGCGTTGCATGAATCTCCCCTGCCCTCTGAAGCCCCTGTTGCCATCGCCTCAACCCCTTTATGGCGTCACTGAAAGACTTGCATGGTTCCGGATTGACGAGCTGCGACAAAAGATGAGACCTTTCGCTTGACCCTCCTGGTTGAAACAGACAAAGCACTCGGAACAAGATAGACGCCGAGCTCAACCACCTGTTGGTGACCACATCATCGCGTACCGACTGGGGGACAGCTGCTAACAACAAACTCGTTGCTCTACTTTCCACCCTGCCATAGAGATGCCTATCAAACTCCCCCGCAGCATTGGAAGGTTCCAAACCTAGGCGCCCCAACGGATCGGCGACTAACCAACGCTGATACGCTAGAGTGGCAGACCCTTCCCCCCCACGCCACCAGACCGTAGCACTTGGAGAGAGACCCACCAAAATCTGCCTAACCTGCGCTTGCCAGTTCCCACACACCACTGCCGACTGTGACAACTCCGTTTGATTCAATTTGGGTAGTTCATTGATGTACTTGGCAGGTTCCTTTGGACGAACACCATCCCCAAAGCCTTGCCCATCCCTGAAGTCACAGGCACTGTACACCGAAGAGGCGGAGGAGGTGTCCGAGGATTCGCAAAAGGATGCTGCACTTCCGAAGCGGCAACACCCAACACAGGCTGAGCCCCCACAGACGAAAACCCAGCGCCCTCGAACGGCACAAGTTCTAAACCTTCAACACTTCTCAACCCTGAACTCCTACCCTCCAAGCCCTGCCCCCTCGTGCTTCCAGCAGGTTGCTGCGCTCCCGAAAACATCACAGTTTCATCTCTACCATAACCACTAACCTCATCCCTTCTAGGACCCGGGAAACTATTCGAAGCTTTCCAGGTCCCTTGCAGGAACTCCTACAAAACGGCCCAGGTCAGGCCATGGCTGTACAGGCGCGCTAAAGTGCGAACCACCTTCCACTGTGAACGATACTGGCGACGTTCCCACCGCTGGCTCTCCCTGAACCCCGCTGTGCCAGGAAGAATGGGAGAGAAGTTCAGCTTGCTCCAGTCTTCGGCGCAGCTGTCCGTTTTCCTCCAGAGCCTGAGCCAACATCGCCTCCATTGGCGGAGATAACCCATGATCGGGGACCAACTTTCGCTGATCCTTTTCAGACGGGCCTTGACCTCCGCAAACAGACGGTCCTGTGGTTGAAATATTCTGAAAAACCTCCTCACTAGCAATCTCACCAGCTGTCCCAGAAAAACCCTCGGTTGATGTCACCGTGATAGCAGCTTGGCCCAGAGTTTCCCCAGCCTTAGCTCTGGTTGACGGTGCGGTACAAGAAGTCACACCCATGCCAGTCTCAGCCAACTCCGTTCCAGTACCCACAGACGGTTCCCAACAGTTTCCACCTGGGCCACCCGCGGGCCCGGATTCGAGTCAGCACCAAATGCCAGCGAATAATCTGGTTCCAGGTTGCTGCTTGGATTCGCCCTTTCAGCCTCCACCCTAGCCTGCTCTCGGTCGAGACCTATGGGTCTTCTTCGAAGAAGTTCCACTTCATCCTTGACTCTTTCCGAATGAAAGGGGCTTGCTGCCAACACTGGCAGCGGCTCCACGCCGCCTTGTTCCATCGTACTAGGTGAGGCTTCACCTAGTACCACTGCACTGACAGAACTCTGAAGTTCCCTTCCAGGGTCTACTTGACCCAAGGTTGCCGCATATTCACCTTCCAGGCGAGATCCCGATAGCCTCTGGCTCGTTTTGCCCAACCGTTCCTCTTCTAGAACGAACCATAGGGTCCATGGCTTAGGCATCCACAGGCCGAACCCCTTTGGCAAAGACGACTTCAGACTAGACCCTAGTAACAAGCTATCACAAGCCCAGTACAAGAGTTCCTACGGCTGATAACCTACGTGAAGATAAGACACCCTTAACGTTAAAAGATGACGATGGACGACTACATTGGCCACAACCCTTGCGACCGCTCAAACTTTTCAAGCAAAGACAGCCTCGGTAGCACGAAGTCCTGACATCTAAACGCGGGCATGCTTCACGCACATACGTGTATTCAGTGTATTCAGAAGTGTGCACTCGTTGTAAGGCCTGTGCTTTCTCCTGGTGCTTCAGCGCCTTACAGAGCCTCGGGCGACGACTAAGATTGCATATTTCGTGAGGGTGTCCTGGAGTCCTCCATTGACTTTCATCGAAGGGGTTCATTGTCGGGGTAGTGACAGCGGGAATTTTTCAGACCTGGAGAGGGTTAGGCGGAGGATCCAAACAACCGACGTGTTGCTGAAGTGCGTGCCCTGGCTCCAAGGAGACAATCTCGATCCCCTCCAACAGCTCAGAGCACGTCGAGGAGCACCGAATAGGAGAGCGGACAAGCTACTGTACCTGCTTTGTTTGTGGTGATCTGTGTTTCGAGCCTTTCTTCATGTCCAAATTCGCTGTGTTTGGGGCTTGGAGGGCTTGGAGAATCCGAAGTCGAAAAGGTTGTGTGTGCGGTCATAGCATGGGTCGCAGCTCGGCAGCTCGGCAGGCAGTGCTTCCAGCACCCCCTCGTCTTGCCAGCCTGGCAGAGACCGCGAAAGAGATTGAGAGAATCAAGCAGGTGTGATGTCGGTGTTGCTGTCTTGATTCTCTGGGTGTTGTTTGCATGCGAAGCCAGAAAATCCATGGTGACTACGTCACTTACATCAACGGGAGGAAGGCATGCATGCATTCTGCATTTGAGTTCCCCAAGTCATCTGCGCTGGTAACAGGTTGTCGTCATGGGCGATTCCAGAAAGGTGCGGTTCAAAGTGCGTGGCGACACTGTGAGGGTGAGCTGCAATGCTCAGGCTGACATTGCCATGTGTGTCTTCAGCTCCCTCCTGGCCACTCATCAACTGGCATCAGTCTTCAGCTCAGTCAACCGGAGCGTGCTGCACTTGCCACCTTACTGGTTTGTGGTTTTGGTCTTGAGGGAGTTTGTAGGAATGTACAGCTGCTCATGGACATGGACATGGTGGGGTTCATCTTGGGGCTTTGACTCTCACGCGGTGGCTTCTTCATGCAATGCTGCAATGCTTGCGTGAGATTCAGTTGCTGCGCACTCCGCTTCGAGTCTTCGAGGCCGGCATGTCCATCAACGGAGCCGTGGCCACCTGTGGCTGGGGCGCCGCTCGGGAAAGCAATAGTCATAATACCCGAGCCTCGAGCCTTTCGCGTCGCATGTGCTTGACAGAACTTGTACTAGGGTGCGGGTGACGTCCTGCGGAGCACAGGGTGACATTTCTTGTCAATCGGAAATGCCAAAAGATTCTTGAACCGGACGAGGTGAATCTTGCAGCGCCTCGTGGGGTGGGGGCGATCGTAAAAACGAGTCCCGAAGCCCAAAGAACGGGGAAGGGACCACGGATGAACAGGCACAGCAGATCACAGCAGCCAGAGACGCCTGAAGCTAAACAAACGACCTGGAGGTATGTTGTTCTGAGCGTTTCTTCTTGGCATTGTCCTCAGGAGAATTCTCGCTTGTTCTTTGTCGCTCCTATTGCTGCGAGCTTCGAGCATTTTCCAAGTTTTCCTGCGCTCGACCTAGTCCAAAAAAGGTGCACAACCACCACATATATCTGGAACGGCGCTGGGTAACCCGGCACAGGGGAACTACATGGTGTGGCATTGCGAAAGGAGCCAGCATGAACTCAGATGCAAAGCTTGCCGTGAAAAGGGGGCCCAAAGCAATGCAAAGCGCAGACGCCAACTTCCGATCACTGTGAGGGAACCTAGAAGTGTGAACATACTTGTTGACGCCAGGAGCTCAAAGCACTATTTTGCTCTGCTTTCATCTGCTGTCCAGATTCCTCAAGTTGGGGACCTTGCTCTCCATCTTTGAACAAGTCATTTCAATGGTGAATCCTACGGCCTACGGTGGAAGTTCCAATGCCTTTCAAGACGAAGTTCGGGGGAGGTCCCAAGGAGAGTGAACTGGGGTAATCTGCTGCGCTGAAGCCAGTCTCCAGCGTTTGCTCAGCCGAGCCACGTCTGGCTGGAAGAAACAGCCATCAGCAACAAATTTCGCAGCCGGCATCAACAATGCTGCTCAAGGCCCCGCATTGACTTTCGAAGGATGTCTGTACCTGACACTCAGGGCATGGAGGAGAAGACCGAGGCTAAATTGTACGCTTTGGAGTCGATGCCAATATTCAACGGCTCGCTTCGGCAGGCTTGCGTGGCGAACATCGGCAACACTTTGGCGACGCTGTCCGGGACTGCTGCTTTTCTCACCGAGGTGCCGAAGTAGCAGCTTGAGAAGAATTTCTCGGCAAGAGGAAAGCTTTCTTTCGCTATTTTCATCTCAAGTCATGCCAACTGCATTCTCACCATGGCAGTTGGCGTTGAATTGTCCCACCGACAACGTGAACTGGCCGCTCGGTCTTTCCAAGAGGATTCAAGCACTCCTGCTTGTGATGCGCACACATCGCGACATAAACTACAATTCCAGGCTTTTGGCCAATCGCAAACGCGCCATGAACACAGATGAAATTGCGCATGTGTTAGACAGAGGCGAGCCGGGTGCGCGGCTCCGATCGCCACTCTTCTCAGTGGCCTGCCGAGTCCTCAACGACTCAGCCATTAATTAGAATCAGAGTTGTGAGCCAAGCAATTGGGATTACCCCACGAGCTCGAGACTCCGTGAAGCTGCCGTGCTGAGGGGTGGCCTCGTTGGCCACTCTGCCGGCGTTTCGCAAGCCTGCGATGCGGCCTGTCACTCAGACAGGTGATAGGTGACGGTGAGGGCAGGACCTTGTGTGGAGAGTTGGCAATTGTCTGATCAGGTGTGTCATGAGCAGAAAGGTTCTTTGTGTGGACTGTGAGGAAAAGATTGAGAATGGTGCGACTATCTTCAATCCCGTCAGCGTGGACGATGAGTCAGGTCAGGGCCGTGGTCATTGCAATGATTCAGTGGCCTTTATCTTTCACCTACAATGGAAAGCTGTATCTGTTACCGGTGGTGCTCGCGCTTCCCTGAAGGAATGGCGAACTGCATTCTCAACGCTGATCAGGCTAGTCGTGACGGTGAAGCCCGGCGTTGCAGAAACAGGAGACTGTACTTGGTGTTTGCGCAGACGAACCTTGTAAAGCTCCACCTTCGACACAGAGTCGATCAGAGTCGTGAAAGGTTAGACGGAACATTATCGCCGAATGATCTCCCCTGCTTTGACAGAGCAGCGCAGAGCAGAGGAAGTCCCACAAGTTACAAAACTGGACAAACACACAACCAGGAACCAGGCTTGATGACCTGCAGGGCCGAGGAGCTACAAGAGGCCCCAGAATACACACAAATTCAGCGGTCCCGCATTGGAGGCAGCATTCTTCGCCGGTAGAGCTGGTCTCAACGTGAATGCCTTGGCGAATGGGGACTGCTCCGGGCAGAACTCAAAGGCAGTCGCTTGGCTGTATTCAACAAAATCAACACGGCGTAGCCTGCTATCCACCCAATGCAGGACCTGCAGCTGACTTCAAGGTTTGCCTGATCCCTTAATACAGTCGTTTTGACCTTTGCTAAAGCTTTCGATGTTAGCTTCCAGATCCTTTGCACGATCGTTGTGCAACAAGCCTTCTACTAAATTCACGGATGGACCAACGAGTGACTTGTGATCTGTACATGGCTTCTGCTTCAGGTCGCTGTCTGCACTCTCCATTGCTTCGTTCATCGCAGATCCTGTGTGAATTTCGGTTTTGCCTTTCAAAACTCGCTTTTGTTGCTTGTCTGATGCACTCTGTCATTTCAACCAGGATGGCCGCGCCTTCCAGTATTCATGCTTGTAAAAAATTGTGTTGTGATGCTTGCATGCTTGCACTGTTGCCAAGTGGTACAGTGCAAGCGTTGGGTAAGAAAACAAGTCAGTGAGCTCAGAGGTCACTCATTTTCTTAGCTTGCTCTTCTATGAGAATGCGGCTCTCAGAAGTCCAGTGCCCACTCATTTTCTTANTGGGTAAGAAAACAAGTCAGTGAGCTCAGAGGTCACTCATTTTCTTAGCTTGCTCTTCTATGAGAATGCGGCTCTCAGAAGTCCAGTGCCCACTCATTTTCTTAGCACTTTCTTATACACGGAGCAGGTGCTAGCACCTCCAATGGTTTAGATGCTAACATTCCATCTTGTAGTGGGAAGCCGCAATGTCTGACATGGTACTCATTTCCTTCACACTGTCTCCACATGGATTTGGGCGCCAAGACCCCAATTGCTCCAAATCCATCCGTTAATAAGACTAAGAAAATGAGACTCATTTCCTTAGCCTAGGCTAAGAAAATGAATATTCCTTTTCTTGACACCGTCTCCACATGGATTNCAGACCCCAATTGAACCAAGTCCATCCGTTAATACGGCTAAGAAAATGAGTACTCATTTTCTTAGCCTAGGCTAAGAAAATGAGTACTCATTTTCTTAACACTGTCTCCACATGGATTTCAGCCCCCAGACCCCAATTGCCCCAAATCCATCCGTTAATAAGGCTAAGAAAATGAGTACTCGTTTTCTTAACACTTGTCTCCACATGGATTTGGGCCCCCAGACCCCAATTGCTCCAAAAGACTACAGAACCTGTAGCTCAGTTGGCAGACGTACACAAACATTCGCTTTCCAGGCATCGAGTCAAGGGGCGCCGTGTCATTTCTCCAACTCGTTGTTCTCGATCATTAAAACTTCAGACAACCACCAATCCTTACAATACATGTATGCTACCACTTCTGGAAATCAGTGCTCATTTCCCTCAACAAGAAAACCAGAGCCCCAGAGTAGCACACAGTTAAGAAAATAGGGTCCGAAGCAGTCTCCCGTGAGTAAAAGAATCAATCTTCCGGCAGTGAAAGTGCATATATCTGGAGAATCCAGAGCACTGGTTTTCTTAGCCAGTGTTTTCTTAAACAGAGCTAGCACTGTATTGTTACTGCCAATGCTACTGCTACCGCGCAACAAAGCCATCGCCACCACCTGCGCTATTGACCCTACTGAGATGACGACCTCTTAGTAGCTTTCTTTGGCAGCCATGCTACCCGACTTCTCCTGCCATCTGCTGCAACCAAGTGTGGCGCTGGCCCTCTTCACGTCGCTGGTGTCCTTCGACGTCCTGCCGAGCCCATCCTTGATTGCCGCCACCGCGCGGTGCTTCGAGGAGATCTATAACCAGTTCCCTAAGGGTCCAAAGGACCCAACAATTAGGTACCCGGTTTTAGGATAGTAGATATGGAGGTTAGGATTTTGGAAATTATATGAGTACTATAGGTAGGTAGGGCTGCAAGAGGATGTAAGCGAAACACAGCCACTACAACAATGCTGTTGCTGCAACTGTTGCACGGCAAGCTATCGGAGAGAGAAAGCGGAGGGAAAGAGCAGGAGCGAGGAAGGGAAAGAGAGAGAGAGAAGAGAGGGAGAGAGAGAGCGAGAGAGAGAGAGAGAGAGCGAGAGCGAGAGCGAGAGAGAGCGAGAGAGGCAAGAGGGAAGAGGGAAGAGGGACGAGGGACCAGGGAAGAGCGAAGAGCGAAGAGCGAAGAGCGAAGCGCAGAGCGCGAAGAGGGAAGAGGGAGAGAGGGAGAGAGAAAGAGAGCAACAAGTCTAGATACAGCACCAACAATAATTCTGCAGTTTGCGCCCTCCAGCCTGTGAAAAAACAATGCCTGGGGTCTCGAGTGTTGCTGTTTGGTGCACGGAATCTCCAATCGTCAGCTTGGATTTATGATGCTGACTAACCCCAAACGCTAAACTCTGCAAGCCAAAACCAAAAACTGAAAAGGAAGCCAGGGACCATCATTGGGATGCGGGAGATCTAGCCTAAGCTTGGGCTTTTTGGGCTTTGGGTTTGCAGGCTTTGTGAAGCACACAGCTGCAGTCACAGCACTTTGTGTATACAGTAAGCCTTCCACTCTCCTAGCTGGCCCTCTCCGCCGCCTGTTTTACCTTCTTAAACCCATCGAAGCCTGCAGAGACAGGTATGAAGTATCCTGAGTATGGTGGGTCCCTTCATGTCATGAGGGAGCTTACTTAAGCCAGGCTGATTTCAAAAAGTCACAGGTTTGTAAAGAGCCTTACATGAGGGACCCGTTGGAGGCACTGCGAGAACCACCAAACCTTAAACCCAAGGCCATGAAACCAAAAACCCTGGAAAAAAAAACTGTAGAACCCTCAACCCTAAACCTACAACCCCAAACCCTATCTACAAAGCCTTTGTGAAGACCTACAGGAGCCCTCCGACATTTCCCCGGCAGCTCTCTTTGCTTTCTGGCTCGGTGCTTTAGCCAAAGCGCCGCTTCCCAGGCAACCGGACGAGAAAGCACGGTTTAGAGTTTAGAGCTTAGCGTTCGGTGCCAAGCTAAGCTGGGCTGCCCCGTATAAAAGTTTAGTTTGGCGCCGCCATGTCGTGATAACGGTAGCATGATGCCGCGGACATCCCATGTGCCGACACTGTCATATAGCAGCCTCCATGTGCGCGGCACACCTCTACTAGGAATCCGGGTCGTGTGCGTTCATTCTTTATTGGGTTGGAGCCAGACCTCCTCCCAAAACCAGGGCGCTCAAGATTTGAAGGGAGATTGCTCTGATCATGCAGCTACAACTGATGTAGGGTGAATCCTAATATATTGGGGGTTCTAGGGCCAGGGTTTCTTAATCAGGTTCCTACAGTAGTCAAAGCAGCGAGTCCTGTGCACATTGTCGATCTTTCTGAACTAGGAGGTTATGGAGCCAATAAGGTTGGCAGTAGAAGTTTTGTAGGGCCTGGAGGCTGGGGACTATGTTTTGGCAGTGTTCAGGTTCGGAAGGTTTCGGAGAGTTTCGGGCGTTGCCACTTTAAGCTGTGGTCAGACAGGCTGCTTGCGGACGCCGCACTCCACGCGTGCTGGACCAGCTGGACTGATCTTACATGGCCTGTTACCATGCTGCCTACCTGCTGCCACGATCATTGTTCCTAGAAGGCTTCAGTTCACAGTTCAGCGTTGGCCCTGCTGTGCGGGATGCTGTGTTGTACTCTGACTGTGGCATCTTCCATGATGACGACGACAACGATAGCAACGGTGACGAAACTCTGGCGATGACAGCGGCTGATGACTATGAACATCCATGAACCAAATGAAGAAGAAGACCGTGACGATAATCAAGATAAGCTGTGTAAGTTATGCTGCGAGGATGTTAGTTGATAAAGACTGTGATGTTGATGAACATTGAAGCGGACTTTGCTCCTCGCATGATGATGACGATGGAGACGGTGCCGTGAGCGGTGTTGCTGGGTTTAGGTGAGTGCAAGTAAGGACTTCGCAGACTCATCCAGTGGTGCGACGAGCACGGACCAGCTCCGGCTTTCTTGCTGCCATCACCAGCAATCTAGGGGCCGAAAGAATTACCAACACTATTTTTGGGTTCCTTATTACCACGATGGCATAGTGGGCCCCAAAACCCTATTCTTATGTTTAAGGCCCCTACAGTATGTTCACCCTCACCACCGTCATGAACGCCGTCATCTTCATCTAAACCCCTAAACCCTAAGCCCTAAACCCTCCATAAGGGTTCCTTTCAGGGTGCCTTTACAAGAACCTTTTAGGGAACTCTTATGGGGCACCCGTAACGGAGCTCCTATAGATCCCTTCTAGGGTACCCTTAAAGGCACCCTATGGATCCCTTAAGGGAGCCCTTAGCCGAAACGTGACTCAAAGCTGGCCGAAGGAGATCGGAGCTGAGCCACGTCACCTCGGCAGAACTGGCCACCCAGCAGCCAATACTTAGCGACATTATTCCGTATACTATCGTAGGCTTTTAAGGCCCCTTAATACCGTCGCTATTATGGTTCGTTCTGTTGTTATTATGCCATATAAGGCGCCGTAGTACCATCGCTAGTATAGGCTTTACTATTCTGTTGTTATCCTGATTCCTAGCTTCACGGCCTCCACTTGCAGCTGCCGTAAGGGAACCCTCCAGTCTCGATGCAAGCCCCATAGCCTAGGTGCCCCAGTAGTACCCTTTTACCCTTTTTCTTTTTGGGTTCCCTTATTAAAACCGAATTGTAGGAAAAAGGGTACCCTTATTATTAAGGGCCTACTGGGGAACCTAATAGCTACTCAACGGCTGCACCTGGACCCTAGAAACCTACCTGTCTAGAGCTTGGTTTAATTCGGGTTTAGGGTTCTAGAGTTCATTCTGGCTTCTCTATATACGTATATGTGGGTGTGTAGAAAAGTCCTTGCAAAGCTGTGAGCTGTTCGGAGAACGCTCTCTCCTGTCACACGCATCGGCCTCACCACGGATTCAAAAAGTCTGTGGGTTGATTATGTGGGGTTAAGGCAAGACCCAAAACCTTTCATACGGCGACTCTGGACTCTGACCCCGGGACCGAAACCCCCGAAGCCTGAACTCCGGCCCTTCGTAGGAACAGATCTTGAGGTTAGGGCCTGAGGCCTAATCACAAGCCGTCAAAATGCCCTGAGCCTTTAAAGACCTAGTCGCAGTCCCAGCTTCGAAAATTCCAGCCCAAAGCAATACCCTGAACCCAACTTTAGAGATCTGCCCTGACAGCCCCCAAACCCATTGCCCACAGTCAACACCCAAGCCCATAAACCCAAAGCCTGAATGTCCCTGGCCCCAGGAAGCGGCAGGATGGATTTACGATGATTAGGCAGAGTTACTATACTGGCCCTATGCTTTACCATTATGTTCCAAGTATTTGGCTCCTACCTTATATTCAACACTTAGGTGCCCCTAAACCCCTATTGAACTTTACAGAAACCAGACACCTTATGGATACCTTATAGACCGCTTACAGAAGCCGTATAAGCCCGATTGAACGTCCGTTGAAGACCCCTTATACACCCTTTTATAGATGCCTTGAAGAGACCTGTTTGTAGATCCTTTGTGCCACTGAGCCTGGAGATCCAAGGCATCGGAGCCTTCCAGCGAGGAAGCAGCTCCTTTCCTTCCTCTTCCGAGAGAGGTCTGGCCAAGGCAGCGGCCGCTTAATGTAGGGGCCTTAATAATTTAGAATAGGGCTACTTTAAGGGATACAATAAGGGATCTATAAGGGTACTATAATGTAGGGGCCTTAAGAACTAGAATAGGGCTTAAGGGGTATATTATCATTCTGATAAGGAACCCCAAAACCCCATTCTACTTATTAAGGCTACTACATTATATGCCGCCGTGTTTTGTAGCTTGGGTGTTTAGGGTTTAGGGCCGAGGGGCATAGGGTTTATCAGATTTGTTTGGTGGTACTAGTGTTCTACTCGGGCTGGCTTAAAGTGTATATCGAGTCTGATTAGCTGTTTATTAGGATTTTACGGGGTTCATGTAGGGTTGTACAGGGAAGAATTGGCTTTACCGGCCTTTTACTACAGCAGGGTGTTCGGTTTCAAGCTCTGGGGTTTAAAGCTTGAGAAGCTAGGTTTGAGCTTTTGAGATGACGGTTGAGGATTCAGGGTTTGGGATTTGGCTTGATGGCTTGGGACCTGGGGCGCAGGACATCGGACATCAGGAATAACACGGGGGGCGTTTTTGCAGTAGCGGTTCGAACTTCCACTTTTGCTTGCGAGGTTTGAGGGCTGAGTTTGGGGTACATGGGTGTGGCTCGGTTTCGTTGGCTTGATCAGGGTTGAAGGTGAGGGGTTCAGGAGGTTAGTGGTTAGTGAAGGTCACGGATAATTACCTATGATCTCGGCGCGAGGATTTCGGAAAAGAGTTTTATGGATCAGGAGTTTCAGGGTTCGAAGTTCTGGGGTCCAGGCGTTTCGGGCTTTTGAGTTCTGAGGCCCATCAGGGTCAGGGTGTGTCGGCCTCACTTTAGGGTTTAAGGGTTTCGGGCTTGCGGATTTTGGGTTCAAGGCTTCGGGTTTGAGGGTATGTAGGGCTTAATTAGGGCTCAAGGGTTCAGGGCTTGTGGCTCAAGGGTTTTAGGGTCTAGAATGTAGGGCTCCAGATCCTGCGCACGCCAAAGCCATGCCTGAAGAACCGGAGCCCTCTGAATCTTGAATGCCCCTTGGGGTTCACTCGAAGACCCGAAACCCGAAACCGAGATCCCAAATCCGACATCTTAATAACCCTAAATCCCAAATTCCTTGACCCGAACCCTCAGTCCTGAAACTTTAGAACCCTAAACCCCTAAACCCTGAACCCCTTAAAACCCTAAAACCCTAAACCCCTTAAAACCCTACACCCTAAACCCTAAACTACACCCTCACCACTCTTTCGGCACAGGATCTTGGCCATGCTGCTGGCTGCGCATGACCCCGAAGCACAGGATTGGCCTGCTGAGCCTGGCCTTAAAGAAGCTTTGCTTGGGGTCCTTGGGGGTCCTGAGTAGTACCCAAGGGATCCGAAAAGAGTTCTATAAGGGATCTATGGACCGAAAAGAGTTCCATAAGGGATCTATGGGGGTTTAGGGTCTGCTAGGTTCCTGGGAAGTACCCTTTCGCCCTTTTAAGTTCAGGGTCCCCTTATCAAAACCGAATAGTAGGGAAACAAAGGCTACCCGTGCTATTGAGGAGCTACTCAGGAACCTGGCAGTTCGGGGTTTACCCATAGGCCCCATAGTAGTTCCTTTTTGGGATTACCTTATAAAATTCTAAACATGAACCCCAAAAAGGAACTACTATTGGTTGGGTTCAAACGCTCGGTCAGGCCATCAACCAATCTCTCCCTCTCCTTCTCTAGAGCTTAGCTTGACTTGAGGCCCAGCAGCTATTATTGCATGTGAGCCGTGAAGATTACCATGTTTACTCTGACCATGATTAATCATGGTTGCCATCATACTTACTGTAGTCGTGGCTGCCATTTCTGCTTCTTTCGGCCCGCCGCGCCAATGATTGCTGGCAGCACCTGCTTCTATGACATAGTCCCGAAAAGTTGACTACTTTACGACGTGCTGTCGTCGCACACCGTGTGCACGTCAACTTGCTTCCCATAGCCGCACATAGTACATGCCCGATCAGCAAACGCCTATTCGTTGGTCAATGCCCAGTGGAGCAAGTTATCTCAGAATCTGTTTATGGCGTGTCGTTTCTGTTGTTTTCTTTGCGGTTCACCCTCATGACCAGGTGTTTCGTCTGCTGCGCCTTGACACCTCCGCAGAGTCCAGGCATTGGGTTCCGAGTTCTCCAGATCATAGGGGCTTAAAGTCCGTAGTAGGTTTAGGGGTTTAGGGTTTAGGGGTCATTCCTGCATGAGGGTAGAAAGACGTATTCACGAAGAGACTAGACCCTCCTAACCCAGGTCTCCATCGTTTTGTTGCGCATTCGCTTGGATGATGGCACTTGTCATTCTTGCTTCAGCCCTCAGTCGTGATGAACCTCCTGATTTAGCTTCCTGCCAGGATTGTAGGACGGCATGAAGCATTTGGGCTGTGAGGTATCACGGACCCCAAAGGGCCCCCCAAGAATCATGAACAGCAAAGAAGATCTCTAGGGTTTAGTTCTGGCTCAGATGGCAGGAGAAGTCGCAAGATTATGGGGCTTGCTGCTGCTGGCCATACCTAGATGGGCAAACTCAAACACGGCCAGGACATCAAGTTATGATACCATACTCTTTGTCCTTTATAGTAGCACCCCCCCAAAACATCAGATTCGTGTTTCCTCGGACAGTCCGCCGACTGCGCCGGTCCAGCGTCTGCATGGAGAAGTGTTCCAATCTCTGGTGGAGGCCCAGTTCCATAAAGCCTATTGCTCTCCCCGTTCAGAAGCCGTCGTTGTTGCAGTTTGGTTGATTACAGGTAGCCAGAAGAAGGCTGCACATCACGCTGCACCTTTGCACATCAGGGCTCGGTTGTGCCCACTCAATCATCTGGCAGCAGAGAATACAGCAACAAAAACAAGCCTCACCAGAGTGGCCGTTCTTCTGGTTGCCATGGCAACATCGGCAACATCAGGAAGTATATCAACACGAAATAGAAGTAGAGTTCAATGGTAGCACGGCCCTGGGGAAAGAATCAGAAGTGCTCCTACAAACAGCACGGTATCAACGACCGCTCGTGAAAATTAAGCAGCAAGATGTGTAAGGCCAGTGTGAAGCATCAACAGCGACAGCAGATCTCCCAGCTGTGCACCTTCATAACCACCCTAAACCTGCTCTAGGATTCAATGGTCGTGGAAGGCTGGTGTGTGAAACTTTTTGGTTTAAGGGCTCTAGGGTTTCAGGCTTTACGTAGGTCTTGAGGCTTTAAGGATTATTGGGTTTACGTTTATAGGGTCATAGGGTTTCTGGGTGTTGTAGGTGTTTGTTTTGGGGGGGGGGTGGGAGGTTCATATGGGATTCTTGTAGTCGTGCAGTTGCTGCCACTTGGCGCGTTCACGAGTTGCAGGTTCTCAAAGGCTCGTGGAGAAAGTCGCGGCCGTTGTCTTGGGAGGACGGAGGGTCGGGAGTTTGAGTTCGGGCTGTTTGCTTGGGTTAATTTGGGGGCCGTGCCTAATAAGAACAACAACTAACAAGAAGACATGGACATAAATGGAATACGGCTTTGCGGAGGGTATATTGCAGAGATCATTGCAAGTATAGAGGGACTACATGAGCACTCTTCCAACCCCGGCTTTCATTTTTACCAACCAAGGGTTCAGTCGGATTTGGGGTGTGAAAGGGGGATGTCGATCTAGGGGTTTAGGCCTTTGGGGGTGTAGGGCCTGCGGTAGCTCTGGAAAACCCTAAACTGTAAACTGTAAATAGTTAGGGCTGGCTCGAGTGATCCACACCTGTAGTCAATGCGAACCGAGAGACCTCGTCTGGCTTGTCCGAGTTGCGAGAGCGTAAAATTAAATAGGGTATTGAGGTGTGTTGTTATTGCTACTATTGTTATGATGACTGATTACTGTGGTTATTTTCCGTAGAAGCGATAGTAGTAGCCGTAGCTGCAGCAGCAGCAGGTGGAGGAGGAGGAGGAGTAGCAGTAGCAGCAGCAGTAGCAGTACTTGGGGTTGGGGTATCCGGATATTAGGGTTTCGGGTATTGAAAACCCTAAGCCCTAAATCGAGTCTCGGGCTTTGTAGTGGGTAGGAAACTGCAACAAGAAATGGGAGTTTCCGAAAATAGGGGACCCAATATAGTACCCTAAATAGTAGGATCCTTATTATAAGGACCCCAAAATAAGGGCACCCCCTATTTTCGGAAACTCCCAAATCTGCTCCAGGACCTGGCTACCGAGAAGAGCCTGGTCGTGGCTCAGAAGGTCCAGATTGCTCTTCGACCGAAGCGCCGGATTTAGTGTTTGAGGAGATCATAGGGCATCGGGAGTTTTGGGGTTAGGTTTCAGGGGTTTGGGTTCAGGGTTTCGGGTCTTCGGTGAGAGGGTGTGACGCAGAGCGCAGCCTTTCCACGGTCAAGTCTTTAGCGGGGTCGTTGCTGTGCGATTCGTGTCCTGTCATGGTTGTTTGGCCCGGAATGAAGTTACAGCCCAGGACATGCTTGCCACCGACATCCTCATGCTGCGTCCGGATTGCCATCCGCGCCATCCGACAACCATCTTGCCCACACAGCGCTGCGCCTGCATCTAGCTCGTAAACCGTAAGCCCCAAAGTCTGATTCCTGTCTGACTTAGCCTTAGTGGCTGAGTAGATAAGCTTTAACCTTTCGGGGTTTTATGTAACCCTACCGCAATTATTGAAAAGGTTAGCTGTTTGGGGGTTAGGGTATTCCCCCTAAGTAGCAAACTTAGCAACGTAAGCAAGTTCGAGGGCTGGTGGCGAAGTGATGGACCAAAAGCGTTTGGCAAGATGCAGTGAAAGTGAGAAGCGTGTATTCCATAAATCGTGCTTCTTAAAGCCTCAGGGTTCCTTATCATAGTTATGCTATGTTATACTCTTCGTCGGTAGTACTGGGGAAACCCCTTAAACGGGACCCTTCTTAACCCTACTTCTGGCTCTCTTAAAAGGAGCCTTCTTGAGAGGTTATCTACCGTAGATCCTCCCACTTGCCGGCCTCCAGGCTCTGCGTGAAACGCCATCGCCCCCGCAAAGCAAGCTCGGGAGAGGAACGGCAAAGAAAAGTGCGGCCTAGGGTTTCAGGGTTTAGGGTTTAGGCTGTGGATTAGGGTTTCAGGGTTTGGGTTTAGGGTTTAGAGCCAAGAGTTGTCAGTTGTCCTTAGTATTGCGTAGCTTCGGCCGGTGGCAAAAGCATGATGCCTGCGATGACTATCAGCATGCACTGTGGGCTCCAGGCAGCAATTATGGATCTTGAGACGGTCATAGTGGCTAGAACCCAACTCTTTGTGCCGTGGGTGACAGACCTTGCCAATCTCTTTGTTCCAGCGAGGAAGGTGCAGAGTGCAGAGCATGTTGGAAGTTAGGCTTTGCTGCAGTCCCTAGAGAGTGCAATTCTACCAGATGCGACCCCACGCAAGTGTGCAGTAGAGTCTGCAGGCTTGAAGGGGTCTTTCGGCAAAGCTGCAAGCTTTCCATCCCAAAACTCCTACTACTATCGAGACCTTAATAATTAATTACTGCATGATTTTGGTGGTTCCTCATTATAATTACATTGTAAAGGGCCTCAAAACCCTATTCCAATATTAAGGCTCCTACGATGTCCTCTCAGTCAGCGCGGGTGCACCGCTCGCATGCCATGCAGCAAAGTGTGGATGTTCCCGGCGTTCTCACTGCCATACTAGTCGGTGCTGAGCTACCCGAGTCTCGGCTGAGGTTTGAGAAGACCTGGCTTACCTAGGTTCCCTTCAGTACCCTTTTGCCCTGTTTAGTTTGGGGTCCCCTTCAAAAAACCGAATATTAGGAAAAGGGTACCCTTATCATTTAGGGGCCACTGATGAGCCTAGTTACTGCTTGAAAGTCCTCCACTCCATATCCAGGTACAAAGCTCCGTTCGCCTTGGTTTCGAGACTACTGCTACCCAAAGGGGGCCGGGCATACCGGCCGAACCTTTCGCATCGACGGTCCTGCTAACCGGGACCGAGTCCTTAGACATGGAACTTCAATTCCCAGCCTGGAACCGACCGGACCTGCCTTGATCTTTAGGGTTTAGGGTCCAGTATGAACGAATATGAGCTCCTAGTGCAAGTGTAGCTTCAGCGCCCATTTCCACACCTCCTAAATTTTATGTACTTTGTACGACGTTTTATCAGCAAGCTCTCCTGTCACTCGAAATCCAATAGGCCAGCGAAACTTGCCATTATTGGGGGCCACAGACTAGCCACCACACGACACTACCGTTATTCCTATTAACGTCTTGCTTGAGCTTGATCCACGGCCATGAGCCGCTGCCAAGATTGTTACTGGGAGGCGGGGCCAGAGTTCCGTCGTGCTGCGTAGGTAGCACCCACTCAAAGTGAAAGACGACCATTGCTCTGAAAGCTGGCCAAATGCACTCCTGGCGAGAATGGCTCATATCTACCGACGGTCTACCGAAGGCTAGGAACCTTAAGAAAGATCGGAACGTCTCATCCCTACAACCCTACACGTTCAAGTCCTAAACCCTAAACCCCCTAAACCCTAATCCTTGAACCTCTAACCCTGAGCTCCCAACCCTAAACCCTAAACCCCTCAGAGCCACCCACAGGATTGGCTCAGCTTGCAGAACGCCAGCACTTGGCTTCGTGGGGCTGCGCCCTGGACTTACGGTAGTCCAGGGGAACAGGGTTGTGGGGTATAGTATGTAATATTCTTACGGAACATACATTTAGGGATTTAGGTTTCAGGGTTTTAGGGTTCAGGAGGGTGTAGGTTTGGAAACAGCCACAGTCTTCAGAGAATTGGAGGAGATGGGGTGTGCGCTTGTCAATATGATCTCAGCCTGTCGTTGCCCCAGAAAATTTAATACAGTATCTGCCCCGAAGATTGGCCTTGGGCTGTGGCAAAGCATGTTGTTCCATATTATACATATATATATATATATATATAAGTGTGTGTGTACATAATAGATATACATGTATATATATATATATGTACACATATGTAAATATAAATATATATATATATATACACATACATACATGTACATACATGTACATATATGTATGTACATATATATATATATATATTGGGGTATCCGGGTCCATAAATTATAGAATACGTAGTGGGGACGATAAGGGAATACTCTCCATCCTCAATAAGGGTACTAAAGTCGTAGGAGTTCATTACCACTCTAAATATTCTGATTTGGGGTTTAGGGTGCGAAACCTTAGACTTGTAAAGCTGCAAAAGGTAACCAGGAAACTAAACCCTAAGACCTCAAAACGAGAACCCTAAGTCGAACGCCCAACGGACCCCCCCCCCCCCCAAACTTTTCTTTTCCACCACCCACAAAAACTTTAGTCCAAGGGGCCCCGGCCGGCCCTTGGGCCCCGGGGTTTTGGTGGGGGGCGAGAGAGTGGNCCCCCCCCCCCCCCAAATTTTGCTTCTACCCCAATCCAAAAACTGATTGCCTCGAGAGGCCGGAGGCAGTCTAGGGCTTCAGGGTTTAGGGTAGTGTCGAGAGCTGCGGTGTCCCTGCTCCGAGGCTGGCCCGCACTCTCTTCACAACCCGTTAAAGGTTTAGGGTAGTGTGTTCATGATTCAGGTCGTTTGCTTTTGGTTTCATTGCGGGTTCATAACATGACATTGTATCTTCGCTTGGGCGACGGACGACGACTCTGACACAGGAGACAGGTTCTTCAGTTGTGGTTTAGCGGTCTAGGGTTTACGGTTCGAGGGACCCGAACGCACTCGTTGTGTGGAGGTCGAGGGCTTTCCCTTGGACCTTCAACCAAGCTGGCACCCCAACCCCTATGTAGAACCTTGAACCCGGATCCAAAGACAAGGTTCGGGCGTCTCAGTCTGAGCTGCAAGTGCTTCGGCTTCCGCCCAACACATCGCTGCCAAGTCTCTGTCGAAGCGGCGACGTCACGGGCCAATCGGCACTGAACAGCTAAGCATGTGCAGGGCCTTGTGCTTTGGGTTTGGAGGTCTTGGGTTCAGAAACTTGCTAGGGCCTCGCACCGCAAACTGCAGGTACAGATCTCTACATAGCGTTTGTAACACGAGTCATGCGATGTGCGTTCTTGCTTAGTGTGGTGGTGGTG
>BGNK01003677.1:0-15244 GCA_003297005.1 Symbiodinium sp. clade A Y106 | reverse complement strand
GTGGTGGTGGCGGTGTGAATATGAGCACATTGTCACTATGAGCATGCTACTTGGACTTGAAGACTGCTGTTTTGTGTGGAGGCTTGTTTGTGTTTTCCTGGGCTCGGCACAGTACCAGACAATCATAGTTGTGATGATAGGAATGGTATTTAGTATGCACTGATTCACCCTAACATGTACAACGAAAACAAGAAAAGACCATACGACCTACATCCCCCCGGCTGCGGCCAGCCCAAAGTGTCGAATCGGACCCAGACCATGAAAGAGCACCTAGCAGAGCCTAGCAGTCTAAGCCTTCGCAAGTTCAAACATCCGGGAGCATCCCTGAGGCCTCCAAGAATGCCCAATGAGTCCAGAATTCGAGCCACTCTTGGGCAGCCGCCGGATTGGCACTCCAGGAACTGTGGTGCGAAAACGATTTTGGGAGTCGGAAACACCAGCGGCAACCAACACTTGCACGGCACTGCGGCAGAAGCACGATTTCGCGAGGCGGAAACGCAAGGGACTCGCCTGTGCTAGAACTTCTTCGGTCGGTTGGAAGGCCACTGTGACCATGTGAGCACAGGACGGCCGGAGCACGATTCACCAACTTAGCGAGCAATGGACGCCGACCGCGCTCGCGCATGGACCTGACCAAATCCCTCTGCACGTAAATACCCTATTCTGTGCGTCACATACGAGTGGGCGCTTGTACCGTTTAGCGAAGGAGAAACGAGACTGCTCCCAATACCCTAACCCCAGAGCGGAAAGTAGCACTGAAAATTCGAGGGCTATGGGCCGGCCTGGCAGAACAGGAACTGCACGGGAGCCACTCGGAACAGAGCGCTTAAATTAGGTTTCAGGCTCTGGAGTTCTGTTTCAGGGGTTACGGTTGGTGGGTTATTCTTTGCATGGCCTGTGAAGTCTAGGGCTCTCGGCCTCAAGTCTTTCTTGGCCCATTCTTTGCTTGGAAGGGTTCGTGATTATACCATCCTATAAGGTAACCCCGAAAAGGAACTACAATGGAGACTATAGGTACAGGATCCAGATGGGCAGTCACTACTGTAACAGCAGCTATTGAATTGCCATAGACTGCCATGACCCCAAGGTGCGGAGCATCTCAATCGCTCCCACATGTCCGTCGTCCAAACCACCGGCTACCTACTCCCAGGGCCGAATATGCATAGCTTTAAGGGGGGATTGCCAGGTTTGACTTGTTGGCATGAACCGAGCGATTGACAGGTCCTGAGGATCCAGCGGCCGGCACCAATAGCCTTCTGCACGAAGCTCTGGGCGCAGCGTACGGCACGGAGCCCCGATGGATGATTGCGAGCCTCTAGCCCCTGCAGCCCTCAGCCCCAAATCCCAAAGCACCGACTGAAGTCAGCAACAAACAACGCCCCAGGGCTGTGCTTCAACAATGCTGCTGGTAGCCTTTAAATCAGCATCCACGTAGCCCCACCGCTAACCCAAAACCCCTACCCCTACCCTTCCCAACCCCCTTCCCCACTCTCCGTGTCCTTCATCCGACGCTCTGTGCATCTGGCGAGTCTAGGAGCGAGGCCCAAAGTTACAAGGGTCTTTTCAATACCTGCTCAAATTAAACCGGCCTGAACTAAAACACGAAACCTTGAACCCGACGCCGCGAATCTTAAACCGATCACCCAGAGCCAATAAAGACCCTTCTAGAACCTCAGCAAAAGTACATCAAGATCCTCCTGGGTCTCTTGCAACCATCTCAATGTTCAAGCTTCATGAAAACTGGGGAAGTCTGGGCCTAAATACCCTGAACTATCGGAGGTTGAGGACGAAGAAGACGTAAGCCTCGACGATTAGCAGTCAGAGGGATGGTGCCTCATAATATAGGGGCCTTAGTAATTACCTATCTTATTTTGGGGGTTCCTTTTTATAAACATAGCACAATGGGCCCCCAAACCCTTTTTTAATTTTGAAGGCCGCCCTATAGTACTTTCTTTGTGCACTCCTCCCAGCTTTGGGCCGCACACGCATGCCTGAATACATGCGGCTTTGCATGATGCAGGCTTCGCGACCTACCTTCAGTCTCTAAACCCCTCAACGCAGAACTGCAATAAATAGTACCCTTAGTAGTAACCCTAGGGTTCAAATCGTCCCACAGGTTAAACCTCAAAGCCTCAAACCCGATCAGGACACCGGAGATGGCAGCCGAGCACAAAGGCAGAGTCAGAAGCAGTGCTGCCTTTACGGTTTAGGGTGTTTTTAGTTTCGGGTCTGGTGTAAAAAAAAGTCTTGACCTGTGATTGTGCTAAGAAACGGCCGGACGGAAACATGGAACGTCTTTGTTGATGCGTCCGTAATTATGCTTGAGGCTCTAAGCTGAAGCTGAACACTGTAGGGCCCTTTTGACACGGAACTGCCAGCCTCCAGCTGTTGCGAGGAAAAAAGCCCCAAACCGCCAAACCCCAAAGTTTAGGGTTAAGATTAATCTTCGAAGCTCCAATCGGAGAAGAAGCCTACTTTCAGATCTTGAGGCTTTGTGTTCCTCATTGATACAGCTGGTAGCAGAATCTACCCCCAAGGGCCCTTATCATAATTTCACATGCTTCGCTCTTCAGCCCCGTAAGCCGAATCCTAATAAACTCAAGGAGACTGCAGAGTCCCCAGAGACCCCAATATCCCTTAATTAAGGAGTATGCCTTAAATCGTATTAGGGATCCTACTAAAACTTAAGGTATATATTCCTTAATTAAGGGATATTGGAGTCTCTGGTTCTTTTGGTTCTTCAACTTGCGGCCCAAACCCGGAATGTCGGGTTCCGGCCGATGTGCCGGAAGCGACCGCTGAGACTCCCTGCCTGGAAGACTGTTAGTATAGGGCTTAACGGCCTAAATAATTACCTATACTACTTTGGGGGCTCCTTATTATTAAGGCCGCTCTGTGAGGTGTTTGAACTTAGACTCCGCGCCGCGTGAAATGATCAAGAAGCCTGCACCTTCCGTGATCATTTGATTCCGAGCTTCTCTCCTTGCCTGAGAACTAGTACTTCCTTTGGGTTGCCCTAAACTGGCCCTAAACCCTAAACCGTAAAGTATATATATATGTATATATATATATTATATATATATAATGTAATATATAATGTAATATATATATATATTACCTACCTTGGGCTATTGGGAGCTCTAGGGTTGGGATTCCAGGCTTATGATCTCCTACATCTTGGCGCACCCCCTCGCTGCCTCCTGGGCACCTGCGCCGAATCTGAAGGGCCAGACGCCTCTACATCTCTGTGCTCGCAGGACCTGTAAACTTCCATTTAGGGCCTAGGGCTCTTTTCCCACCAATACTGCCACGATACCGAGAAAACATTCCTGCAAAGTGCGTAGGCGCTGCCGACAGTCTAGGGCTCTTAGGATTTAAGATGGTTTAAGGTTTTGTGTCACGGTTTAGGGTTTAGGGTCCTGCGCGAGCTCCCCAGCTGACACTTCTTTGGATTGACGAGGTTGAGGGTTTGCAGAGACCCTTTAGGGTTTAAGGGGCACTCACTGCTCTCTGACATGCACGTATGCAATATGGTGCCCGGGTGTCTCTTTGAGCATGTGGCAGGCCCTGGCTGATGCATATGCAATGGCTTTCCAAGTGGTGCATGATTCGTTTTCAGGATGATCAAGTCATACTTTACTGATTTTTGTTTCGGATAGTGCTATTGCTAAAGTGTCGAAGTGAGTTTGTAGCCCCGAGTGCCGCCTAACTTGCCCTTCCCGGCAAGACTGCACAGAGGCCGGGATGCAAAAGGTTTTAAGGGTTTACTGTAGGGTCCAACACTAGGTAGGGCTTTGGGACATTTTATATTTTCCCGTATAGGGCTTAAGAGGATCTTATTCACAAATATTTTTCAAAGGCCTTAAATGTTTCGGACTGGAAGATCGGCAGAGCTGCAACGCGCAGAGCTAAGTTAATATAGGGGCCTACCTAATTAAGAATACGATTTTGGTGCTCCTTACTATAATCATAGGATAAGATACCCCGAAACCATATTCTCGTCATGAAGGCCACCCCTATATTGGCCAGCAAGATGAGAACGACGATGTTAAGTTGCTTGCGACAAACTGTGCTATCGAATGCGTCAAGAACAGGACTTGTGTCAAAGGAAAGACCTAGCATGAAGGACTACCCAGAAGGCAACCAGCAACTATGTAGTACGAGCCAGCGACGACTGCATCATCTCAGCACACAGAACTTCCATTCAAATCTCCGTCACAAACCCACCAGCGCTGTGCAAAAATCATTCCGCATGCCTGCGGATTGTACACACACTGGCGTTGGCCACCACTGGAAGCCTTTGTCGTCTTACACACCGCCATGCTTGTTATTTGACCTGATTCGGTTTCTCTAGGCGTAGCCGGTAGGCGGCGGATGGCAGCTGCAGCTGCTCTTGAATTGACCATAGATACTGTTAAATATTTGTACTACGTGGACCTAAATTGTACTACAAGTCCTAGCGTAATGGGTGATGGTAAGAGTAGTAGTCATGGTCGTAGTTTGTTGTCGTCGTCGTGGGTGGTGCATCGTGGGTAGTAGCAGCACAGAGCTAGAGGCTGGGTTGTCGACATAGTATCAGTTCTGGGCGATGGCCGCCGTCCAAGGTTTTCCGCGCATGTAGTAAAATTAGTGGGTAGATTGGGGTAGTTCGATAGCAGCAGCATAGCAGTATCAGTGGAAGTTGCAATAGCACCTGTAGCAGTGGTAGCAGCAGCAGTAGTCGTCGCTCCTCCTCCTCCTCCTCCTCCTCGTCCTGGTCGTCCTCCATGCGGTCGTCGTAGTAGTACGGAAGAGTGGCAGCAGTAGTAGTAGTCGTCGTCGACGTAGTCCTGGTGGTGGTGATGTAGAGGTGGTAGTATTCATCGCACATGTGCTCTTTCAGCGTAGAAAGCACTGTGGCATGAACAACAAGTTTCCGGCAGGAATCTCGCTGCGTCGGCAGAGCGGCTTCTTTCTTTCCCGGGCGTTTACGTTGCTTTGCTGCTGAAAGTAAGAGTAGCTAAAAATGCTTTTTGAACGGTTTGTCACTTGTGCTACGGTTCTTCAGGCTTGTATGCCCGGGAGCTCAAGGTGGGGTAGAAGAGCTAAAGATTACATGCGAACAATTTGAGAAGTTGCTTTCAATCTGACAACCTCTGAGCCCGAAACCATAGCTTCGGCACAGCCCGTAGGATCATCCTCACGGCTCGCCCTTCAAGATCCGATATGTAAGCACACAAGCTTACGCCATGCATGAATCCTTTAACCCTTCACCCCTCCAGGGACCCAAACCACAGACTTCAGGGAGTGCCACAACACCCCCGATCCCAAATTAAATCCCAAACTCTGCAACTCTAGAAAGCCTGAACGGTGGGAGTGCAATGTCGATGAGGTCGACGCGCAGGATGTCTATGAGGTCACACCTCTCGTGGAAGCCGTGCGGCAGGACCTGCAAAGCTCTGACAAGAATGCAGTCTAGGGTTCGTTCAGATTTCATGAAGCCTCATGCCGCACACCCCTAAAACCCAAACCCTAAACCCCTAAACCCTGAACCCTGAAAGTTTGCCCGAAGCCCTGGAAGCTCAAATCCTCAAGACCTACGTACTTGTAGATCTGAAGCCCTACACTGAAATTCGGATTTCGAATTCAGGGCTTCGGCAGCATGATCTAGGAAGAAGGATTTCGGAAGATAGGGTACCAGGGTATGTGGTGACTAGATGCGCTCGTTGCTTCATACAGAGATCTCAGTCTGTGGTTCATAGTGGGTGGTGATGTAGGCTTTCGGTGGCTTTCATATAAAGGCAGGTCATTCACCAGTGATCCGATCACCAAACCGTAGTATGAACTAAATCCGGCTTATAAAGGCTCCAAAACCTTGGTCCCGTACGGTGCCCGGGTCGCAAGGCCCGTAACCTGGAATGAAACTAACCCTACGATTAGACCCTGAAGCCCTAAACCGAGGGCAAAAAATGCCAGCGTTTCGGATGTTCGGAAGGGAGTGCAGTTCATCTTAAAATAAAGCCCTAAACCCGACTATTATGGTCACTATTGCATGATGCCAGCCGGAATCTTCTCCCAAAACCCTGAACCCTGGCAGGAGCACCTGGAAGTCTTCAAGGCGAAACACTTAGGTTTCAGTCGTGAGGCTGTGGGATTCACGGTTTAGGGCTTATGGTAAACGCCAAAAAGTTGGAAACCGGATTAAGGAGAAATAGTGCTGGGATTCCCTATATGTTACTCTTGAGGATGGAGGCTAATGGGTTTCCAACTTCAGGGCTTCTACCCTGAACCCTAAACCCCTAAGCCCCTAAACCCCTAAACCCTAGGGCTTTAGGATCCTTAGGGTTTAGGGTTCATAGCAGAGCGGAGCGAGAGAGAGTGGAGATGGAAGGCAACGAGTCCTTTGTCTTTGCTGCTGGCATTTGTGAGAGTCCGGTTGTAAAAAGGTTTAGGGGTTTAGAGGTTTAGGGGTTTAGGGTTTAGGGTTTTTTTAGGGGTTTAGGGGTTTAGAGGTTTTCAGGGTTTAGGGGTTTAGAGGTTTTTAGGGTTTAGGGGGTTTAGGGGTTTAGAGGTTTAGGGTTTAGAGGTTTAAGGGTTTAGGGGTTTAGGGCCTGAGGTCACAAGAGTTCTAAGCCGTCGCAAGGCGCGGCGTGCAGGCTGTGACGTTTCAGGTGTTCAAGCCGAGAGTCCTGAAAGTAACTAGGGTAGCTATTTCCTTTAAGGGTCCCTTTAAAGGGATCTATAGGGATTCTACAAGGGAAAAGGGTTTAGGGCCTACTTGGAGGTTCATGGGTAGATATATGTAGGGTTATAAGTAGGGCAACTAAACTTCTAACCCATATTAGGGGACTTATAACCCCACTTATAACTACCCGTGAACCTCCAAGTAAGAATGGCATGAAGCCAACTGGTGCAGATATCCAAGCCCGAATTTAGTATAGTATACTATCATATACTGTAAGATACCATCATATACCGCCCTAGACCCTGGGTCTACCCATAGCCCGAAACCGTCAAAGACTCAGGAAATCCTTTACCTGCCCCACAATACCCCAAAATAAGATAGAAGCTGGGATACTTACCGCTACTATTCCTTAGGGTTTCTCATTTTCCAAAGCCCTATTGAAATTAGGAACCCCCTAAACCCTAAACCGAGGGACCGACTAAAGCTGCCAGGTGCTTCTCCGGGCGTGTCCTGGCCGCTTGCTACCCGAATCCCTGAAATGCGTTGAACTTTGACTTTCGCAGGTTTGCACCAGCATTTGGAGGTTGGGGTTCGCGGTGGGCGTCTGGGATTGCAGGTTACTGACAGTTTTTGGAAAGTTGGCAGCCGCGCGGTTCTCACGATTGATCATCATGCCTGCCCGAGCCTCAGGCCATCCTAAACCTGCAGCATTAAGCCCTAAATCCAACAGCTGAAGAGCCTGTACTAGAGTTTGAAAGCACGACAGCACGAAATCGTAACTAGCTTGAGCCCGACACCCTAAATTTGCACACCCCCTGCCAATCAGGATAGGGTTAATACTATACTGTACTATACTATACTCTACTATATTATACAAAAACAGCAGGGGCTAACAGGAGACATTGTTTCAAAATGTTCAGACCCCTGAACCCCCGAGAAAACAGCCAATGAATTTTAAGACGCCGACATGCTCTCAGCATGATGTCCCACAGGCATACTTACAACAACTGGCTGCATTTTGTCACCACATCTTGGGTTGCTCAGAACCACACGCTAAACCCGAGATCCTTAGCGTTTCGACAAATGCTAAAGCTGACCGGTTACATCATCATAACTGATATGTTGCGTCATGAACTAGTGGACTTTAATCCACGCAACACTTCTTCATTCTACAACGCTTAGGGCTTAGGGAGGCTCGTAGTGCACAGACTCGATGTTCCTCGCCATGGAATTGATGGCCAGATTCGGCAAGCTGATCTTTGTCACCCTGGTTTGGATAGGTGTATCCAGAGGGGCTGACCAGCACTGTAGCTGAGATTTTGATTTCGGAAGTGCTGGGATACCATGCTGTTGTTGATCCTGAGACCAAGTTTAGCGTTGAAGATGGACTCGTGGCATTGGCAGGTTGCCCGAGCATCGATTGCGATGTGAAGGGCACCCGGAGTGATATTCTATTGGACACTTGGTTGACGGGTGCTTTGCCGTTTTTCGAGGAATTTCAACAGGCGCAGGGTCAAGCTGCGGAAGACTTGGGATCTATGGGCTATGTGGGTGGTGATGGCCTTCAAGCGAAGGGCTCTGTGCTCGAGGCTGCAGCAAGTGATGGTGTTGCCCTGGAGTATTACAAGAGTTACAACCTAACATTCCATAAGCCACAGAAGTATTTTGACACATTGTGGGATTTGCCTGAGGAGCAACTGTTGAAGTGCAATGACCCCTTCAATAGTGTCCCCTTGGATTCCACCGTGTCTGACCGAATGAAGAACTATCTGGACTGGACAGGGGATGTTGATGGGGTGGTGGAACAGAATGGCCAATTTGCAGCAAACTGCCCCACAGCCACATTTTCTGAATTTTGGATTGCACCTGCTTGCCGGCAGAACTACACCAAATGTATCCCGGTTTTGATGCTGGGCCCAGGAGCTATGCCATCTTATATGCAGTGGGCAGTGGCATATGGTCTTCCATTGGCACTGACACATGCGCGGGGTTTCGGTGACATGGTCCAGTTGGTGCGAAATAAGCGGCTGCTTTACTACTGGTTTTATCCAGATGAGACATTTTTGAACCTGAAGCAGTCCAGAATCACTCTCCCCCCACACAGCCAAGCTGCATGCTTGAAGGGCGATTTTCGAACTGCATCCAGTGATGTGAAAATTGCGAAAGTTGTGAGTTCGCACCTTCGCATCTCAGCGCCCAGAGTGCGGATGTTTGTGAAGAGGCTGAGCTTGGAGGCAGGACAGCTGCTGCAGTTGCTCGAAGGCAGCACTTTCGAGGCTTCTATCGAGGACAGGTGGATTGTGGTGCGCCAAAGTGCTTGCCAATGGATCAAGAACAAGGATGCCGGTTGCCACCGACTGCACACTAGGCTTTGGCTTGGCGGATGCTCAGGGTTTGCCTGTGATGTCTTTGGCTGAATCCGTGGACTGTCAGATTTGTCCAGCGAGTCGATTCTCGGAGCCGTTCTTGCGTGACGGCGGGCAAACGTACCGCTCATCAAAGCCGCTTTGGTCAGAGCTATTGCGTACCGTGCGACCCAGGCCTCTATGCAGCGGAAGCAGGGGCAGCAGTTTGTTCGCCCTGCCAGCGAGGAAGCTTCGTGAACTCCAGCACAGCAACCAGATGCTTTTCCTGCGGACAGGAAGAAGTCTGGACAACAAGTAAGGCTGTACAAGTTGGGGAGCAAGAGAGGTGGATTGAAGTGGAAGGAGCATCGTCGGAGAGTTCTTGTCGCTGCGTTCAAGGACGTTACTTATCAGAGGGTCAATGTGAAATCTGTCCTTTGGGTTCTTCATGTCCCGGCTCCGGAAATTTAACGCTTCTTCCTGGTTTCTACTCGACAGAAAGTCAGCCCGGTGCAGTTCTGGAGTGCTTCGGCAATCCGGTTCGGTGTCCAGGTGGCTCGCAGGGGACTTGTGCAACTGGAAGGGACTCAACGAGTCCTGCTTGCAGTTCTTGCCTTCCGGGCTTACAGCCGAACAATGCTGGGGAATGTGTTCAGTGCACAGGTGGAGATTACGCTGCGCTTCTCACGTTGGCCTTGGTTGTCTTGCTTGGGACTGCGATTTTACACATCTCGCTGGCACTCTTGGACAGGACAAGTGGCTCCTATCACAGTGCCCTGTTGAGTGCCGCATTGTGTCTGAATCAATTGATCACATGTGCTCAGCTTTTCGCTGTGTTGGAGCAAATGCAAAGTATCAGCTGGACGGACCCATTTTTGAGTTTTCTCCAGTTCTTCCGAATCCTTTCTCCTGAAGCATTCCTTGACTCGGTGAAAACAATCGGTTGCATCACTCGCATCAGCTCCGAAGTGACCTTCTTGATTCGGACGGTAGCGGTGCCGCTGTTCTTCGCAATTGGGCCTTTGATTGTGCACCTGATGATCATCAGAACCAGCTTCGCGCTGCACATGAGTAGCCTTATGAAGACTTATGGCTTCCTCTTCGTGCTCTTCTACATAACTTTGTCCGCCGCATTTGTCGAGCCATTCCGCTGCAATGTGCATCCAAACGGCTCACTGACCATGCAGACAGCTCACAGCGTGTTCTGCACTTTTTCAGGTACCCACCTGACTTTGGGTGTGATGAGCGGCTTGATTTGTCTTCTGCCGATCAGCTTCCTGGTCATGTGCTCGTGGGTGCTGGTGACTTTGCCGAGACGTGTTGCGCAGGAAACGCAGCTTTTGTGAGGGCATGTTCGTTCTTGATTGTGCGATTCAGACCAGGCTACGAGGCATTCACGGTCGTTTTCCTGCTGAGAAATGTGCTGATCGTGCTGACAGCCATCATGAACTCATCTATTGGCTTGTTCGTGATGAGCAACCTCCTGGCATTGACTGTTGCATCAGTTGCATACTTCAGACCATGGCGATCGGAAATTGCTACTCGAGTTGACATCGTGGTGAGCTGCGTGTTGCTGAGTGTTTTGTTTTTAGGAGCACTTACTGTGAACGATACTGTGCATGATTCACAGAAGCAGCCGCTCATGGTTCTATGCACTGTATGTGGCTCCTTCAGAATCTTTACCCTCATCGCAGTGGCTTTGTACTCGGTGGTTCAACATATTGCTTCCAAGCTCCGCAGGAAATTCGCTTTCTTCCTGTCGCACCACAGATCAGCTTCTGCTGGATATGTGCGATTGTTAAGTATGGAGCTCAAACAGCGCGGGTCGCAGTTCACTACCTTCATTGACTCCGACAATCTTACAGATCTTTCGCAGGTGTTCTCATATGTCAGTCACGACACCCAGACCTTCGTTCTGCTTGCAACTTCTGAGATTTTAAAAAGAAAACGGTGTATGGGAGAGCTTGTGATGGCACGCCTAGCCGAAGTACAGACCATCTTGTTGGCTTTTCCAGACTTTGATTTGCCAGACGATGCCTTCACTGAGAGCTATGCAAGAGTCGTGCCTGACATTCGGGATCTCGCTACCTATGGTCTTGGACTTTCAGAGGTGCAGGATACCCTCCGGTGGTTACATACAGTGAGAAGCTACGCCATCGCCCCCGACTTTTCGAGAAAGAGTGTGGCCTTGACTGTCAGCGAACTGACTGGAACGACTAGCTATGCAGAGACCAAGAAGCAAGTCGCCATGTCCGACTACCTGATCTTAGCAGACCCCGAGAACATGGAAGCCATGTCCACTGCCGACGTCCTTGGGCACTTTATGGTGTCCATCCTTCCTGAGCGAGGCCTCTCCGCACGGGTGCTCACTGCGGATGGCAATGTTGCCAGGACGGACACTCGACTTCTCCTTGTCTGCACACAAAATTGCTTCCAATCTGGCCATATCGCGTGGTGGCTGCTGCAAGCCCGTATGGTACCGGACTGTCAGCTCCTGCCAGTGCTTGCAGATGAACTGTTTCAGCTTCCAAGACGAGTCGATGATGTTGCATATGCTCAAATCATCAAGGCAGTCTTCGTGGAAGTGGCGCTTCCGACTTCAGGGCCCACCTGAGGGCTCTGATTCAGAAAGTCTCAATGGCAGTCTCTTGGTGGCACTTTGCAAAACTTTGTAATTTCCTTTTATAGTTTCTATAGAGGTACCTATCCATAAATAGTGTTATAAGGGCCCCTAAACAACAACCCAGGTCTTCAGATCTTTAGCAGCCAAGTGATTCAGGCCAGGAGTGACTCCGAAGAGGCTCCAGACGCCCAGGCTGCCGCAGGTCAGGCAGGGTATGTGACTATAGCCTTCTAGCGTACATACCTACATACATATGTATACATAGATATATATCTATGGTTATGTATCCGTCTAATATCTATCAATCTCTGTATCTTTACTTCTAACTATCTGTCCAGTAAGAGCTCTATATATATATACACACTTACTTATTATGCGTGTCTATATCTATGCTTCTTACATCGCATGTGTGTATGTATGCATGCATGTATGAGTGTAGCGTAGTGTTGTGTAGTGTAGTGTAGTGTTATGTATGTATGTATGTATGTATGTATGTAAAGGTTATGCATATATGTATATACATATACGTAAGCGCATGCGTAGACATATGTGTGCACATATACATATACATATACATATACATTTACATTTGCATATATATATACACATACCGACTATGATGTTCAGAAGCAGAGGGATTTTCCAAGTTGTGCCTGAGCCGTGGATGCGCAAAGCGCGTGACCTGAAGCTTCGAGGTGAGGCGGGCATGAAGGATTGTGCACTCCCGCCCCTGTTGTTACATTGTTATAGTATAGTCTCGTATAGTAGATTATAGTCCTTAGACAGATTATGAGGAAGTGATATTTCCAAGACGAGCTGAGCATTGCATTGCTCACTGGTTTCTGAGCGATTGGGTAACTCCAAGCACGAAGGTCCATCCTCCAAGAGGGTCCTTGTTTCCAAAACTCTCAGAAGCTTCGCAACAGCTCAGCAGACGCTCGCGTCAATAGCAGACGGTTCTGACAAAAAGGTACTTCCCAAAGCTACCTCGCTTAGCCATGCGAGAGCAGAAGAAAACCTTTTGATTCTTGATGAGGAAAGCAGATGCGAACCACTTCATCCCGAACTGCCACGGGCATGGCGACACGCCCCTGGCCGGGATCCGAGCCAGCTTTCAGTCTAGCCTCTAAGTGCTCTTTAATGGGGTCTTATGATAGGTCATCGGGTTTTATCATCGATAGTTGGGTTCCAGAGTTCCTTTGCGGTAGAGGCTGGGGTTAAGGGTAGCTGGAAGGTTAGGCTTTGGGTTTAGGGTTCAGGGTAGGGTCTAGGGTAGGTTAAAGCTTAGGGTTGAGGGTAGAGATTCGGACGGTTAGGATTTGGTGCAGGGCTTATACAAAGTTTATGATGTACGGTGGGTTTGGGTTCGCAGCTTTGGGGCCTCGTGGCCGTCACTTGCGACCCGAGGTGCAGGTTTGGGTTGGCATGCAGCCTAATAAACTTTTTGGCCGCTGCCATGTGAAAGCTTGAACAAATAATTACTTCGCGATACTGTAACATGCCCCACGGCATCTGGCCCTTCACAACAACCGCTGGGGCTGATGTCCTAGAGTAAACTATCTTTTAGGTGAGTGATAAAGGAGTCTGCAGAAGAGTCGGCATTTGGCTTCGCTACTAGCGTACAAAAGAGGAGAACACGAAACTGAGGCTCGTCTTGGGGGGCGCTGAGATCTGCAGTAAAACTCTGAGTGGATGGAGTTTTGGCTTGCCAGGTTGGGTGCGTGTTATCTGGATACAGGGTCATAAAACCTGGTGCAGGTATCAGCACACACACATAAGTGCACATACCCATAAATTTAAAGGGGGTGGCAAGGTTCGTAAGTTGTGTATACAACTGACTACTGCCCACATTCGGCACTGCAAGCGGCTTTTCATGTCCGTACGTTTCTTCGTCAAGACTGCCTTCTTGCCATCATGCACAAAGCCATGGGTGCATGCCTGTTCCATCCGGGGTCGATTTACTTCGGTTTGTTCCATGCCAGTTCCGGTTCTGTGCTGGGACATTTGCAGTGCAACTGCAAACATGCTGCTGTTTGTCACGATGTACTCGGCATGACCACCATTTCAGGAGTGAGCATCGCAATAGGGACAGCTGGCAGCAGCACTGGGAAAATCAGTCGTCCCAGTGCCAGTCGCATCCAGTCGCAGATGTCGTGGTTACAGTTATGGTATAATATACCCCCTAACCCTATTCTACTTATTAAGGCCTCTTTATTACCCTAAACCCCTGAACCCTCCCTGAACCCTTAAACATGCTTATGTTGGGACCAAGGCCAGGCCAAGTTAAAACCCTGTGCCCGCCCTCGAATCGAAACCTCTGGCTTCGGGTCACGAAAGAAAAATGTGTGCATAAATATGTGTATATGTATATATGTATGTGTATATATTTGTATACATCTATATGTGTATATACATATATATACACACACTCTCTCTCTCTCTCTTCACTTTTCCCTCCAAAAACCCTGGAGCCCCACCTTCTTGACCACGGACATTCCACAAATCAGAAGATCCAACGCCTGAGATCCTGGCCGTTCGCCTGCAGAATGCTGCGCCTGGGCACCAGACGCCATGAAAACAGAAAAGGGTTTAGGATGGGTTCAGGGTTTCCCGCTAGACACTTGAGTCCCTAAACCCTAAACCTCGCCTGGTTCTGCCGAGTGTGAGCGTCAAAAAAACCTTAAACCCTAACTGCTTGTGTACTGGCTAGACCTCAGACCAGTGGCAAAAAACAGCATCCCGTAAAGCTCCTACAGAGAACTGCTACAGAATCTACTGTAGGAGCCTCAACAATTACCTATACTATTTTGGGGGTTCCTGAGTATAAATATAGGATAATATACCCCAAAACCCTATTCTAATTATTAAGGCCCCTATAGTAGGGCTCTCAACCCTGGTTTAGATTCCCAGCGGCGCTCATGCGTGTTGGATCCCGCCAGCGAGCCCATGAGTTTATAGTGAACCCCAGAAAGTTGGAACATAGTTTTAGGAGGATTCATGCTGGGATTCCCTATACTTTGCTGTAAGGGCATGAGCCCAATGATGTTCCAACTTTCTGGCTTCTGCCATAGGATTTATGTTGATGCCACTAGTTTTTTGAAACCACCCAAAACCGAACCACCAAATCCCGACGGTGACGATAGATACTTTGGAAATCAAGGGCAGCAACAAGCCGAGCTACACGGACATGAAGTAGGGCTTAGGGTTTAGGGTTGGGAACAAGGTCAAATACAGGGCCGAAGTCAGACTAGCCCTAGCGACAGCATCAGCAGTCTAAGTGCCAGTAAAGTTGACGAGTTTCTCTCGGACAGCACGAAACCCTTAACTTCTAAACCCTACACAAGAACACAAGCAAACAACACTTCAGATTGCAAAACGCGCGGATTGCCCCGAGATAGAGCCATTCATCTGGAACCTCTATACCCGTGAAAACTAAAATCCTAAAGCACGAATCCTAAACCTTGGGTCAAACTCTTATTTTGTTGCCTTCAAAAACAGACTGTTGCGTTAAGGGGTCAATGGCACATTCCCGAAAACTTCTTTTGACAGTTGTTTTTCTTGGCATGGATGGAGTTGATTGTAAGTCAAAATGGAGCTGATTGAGAGTTGTCT
>BGNK01003676.1:0-58298 GCA_003297005.1 Symbiodinium sp. clade A Y106 | reverse complement strand
ACACCGATGGTGCTCGATCCTACAAATTGAAGCTTCCGGATGTCGTACATTGTAATGTGGTACATCAGAAAAAGAAGAAGATCGTGAAGGGCAAGGTTACTTGTTTACATCACTTATCATTCAATACATTAAACATATCATAAGCGGTAGATTTAACTTCCATGTAATTATAAGATAACTTGACGTCACATCTGAGGCCGTCTGGGAAAAAACACATTACACCAAGATCTACAAGATCCAGTTACCAGATGGTAAGAAGCTCACCGTCAAGAGCGGGACTCAGGCAAATACCTTGTAAAGTCAAGAATAGATGATAAATAGACTATGTTATACAATCGTTTTTCATCTATATATACAGATAATAACCCTTTAAAGCATCTCCCAACATACCAGGTGATCGACCGATGTTGGCGGCATATCCGTGATCATCTTCTCGACACTGCCCGCAACCCCGGCGACCCTCTCCTCGTTAGGAAGATTCGATCCGCACAGTGGGTGTTTTGGAACCGCGGCAAAAACCTTTGGAAGCAAACAGGTGTCATGCTCCAGACGCTGGAGAAGTGAGCCGTAGCACGCCTCGTGGATCTTGATTTCGTCGTTCATCACTTGACGCGGCACGGAAAAAAGAACTGCAAGCACACGTGTGAATGATGTTGTTGACGTGCTTCGCCTAACTGTGCTCATGATGCAATGCATATTCTCAAATACAGCAGCATTGGCTCACAAACGTCACCTGCCAGTTTAGAAAGACCATGGCGTGGACCTGGTCGGTGCAAGCCGCCCTGGGCAGCAAAATTCCCATAGAAGTATGGGACAACATTACAGGCTTCGCAGATCCCCGTGAACAGAGCCTCAGTATGCCCAACTGCGCCCAGATCTCATCCAAAGCTCGTTGGCTTTCTGAGTCCAGGTAGTGTGTATCCAAACAAATCTTTTCATTATAGTAAGCATGTGTTCGTGGATATCGTTACATCTCATGCGTGCAGGAACGGAAATCCATCGCTTCAAACATGTCCTATTCGTGGTCTGCGGTGGAAGTGAACATTATCTCCGCCTGGATGAATGGCGCTTATGGAGAGTGACGTCTGTACATCGTGTCTTACACTCGCATACGACTGTTTGTCGTAGTGGAAAAAGGTGTAGACCTGCATGCATGTTGTGTGTGTGCGCCTAATGCTTACCTGTGCAAACGTTTGCATGCAGCAACATGGGCTCTGAGACTAACACATGAGAGAAGGAGAGCATACATATTTCAAAACACACAACATAACATCATAGTACATGTGTACATAAAAACAGAACCCTGTTTTTAACCACTCAGTGAAGAGACGCCACGAACGGAAGTAGTATATGTGAGCACAAAATCTACGGGTATTTACAGTCAGGAGCAGGACAAAGGCCGAGGTTGGTCCTGGGGGGGGGTTACCATATATATATATATATATATAGATGAATGGTCATACATCGTACTGGTTACCTGATCTCCCAACCCTACAGCCTCAACGCTGAAGCATGCCAGTTCCTGTGCACGAAGCACTACTCTGCCAAATTTCCGCACTACGAGGGCTTCGACCTCTCGCAGGCAGCCGTGCGGTTTTAGAGGTTCGGTTTTTTATAAGGCTTACTTTAAGGCTTCAGTTTTAAGTGTTTGGGGCTTAGAGGTGGGGAGTTTGGGGGTTTTGAGCCTTGGGGATTTAGAGTTTTGGGTGTAAGGCTTATTAGCATCGTGACCTTTGAGGTGGAACACCCAGAGGGTTTAGGGTTTATAGGGTGAGGAGGAGTCAGGCTACCAGGTTCAGGATTGGAGGCTTTAGCATAGGCGCCAGCTACCTAGACTCGGATCAGGCGGTATATTGTACGGATACTATAATAGTACAGTTGTTTACGGATTGTGAGGATACTATCCCGTTATAAGTTATAAGTTATCACGACCCCATATACTGCCTCTTTCGGAAGGGCTTGTCCAAGAACGCTGATCTTCCATTTTAAACTTACACGAGAGGAACAACTCAGCAGTAGCCTGTGCCTCAATGTTCTTCGTTTGTCGGCTGATACCTGCAGTCTCCATTGTAGTTCCTTTTCTGTTAAACCAGTTCTATCTTTATGATCCTACAAGGTGACCACAACAAAGGAACTCAGATGGTCTATTCAAGTCTATATTCTTATCTTTCGAAATGGCTACAATGGGTAAAGTCCAAACATCAGACAAGACGGTGTTCGGCTTCCAGAGGTTGCAAACTGGATTACGAATTCTACCTATAGTCTCCATGTAGTTCCTCGTTGGGGTTACCTTACAGGATCCTAACTACATATTTGGTTAAACCAGAAAAAGGAACTACAATGCATACTATCTATCTATGTGTATATATATATATAGAAAACCCTTAACCCCAAAGCTGAGGGGTTGAGGGCTTCGAAGATTACGATTGCTCAGGCGTGTCATCTCATATGTTGGGAATACCAAGCACGAAGTCACGAACATCCGAACCCCAAAGCTCTGACCCCTAAACCCCAAACCAACCCTGAACCCTAAAACCTAAACCTGGAGAAAAGGTGATCTCGAAGGGCTCGCGGGTAATCAGCGCAACTAATGAAACGAGGTGCCTTCGCTCCAAGCCATGGTCCGTGTAACATTCATCATCTTTAGCCTCAGTAAGTTTGCCCGTGATTGTCTTATTCGGCATTGGGTGCGGAACTAATCCAGAAACAAGTACGTTTCAGCAACTCTTGTCCGGCAAGAACGTTTTAGCTTATCGTTCCCTGGTTCTGAATCATCGTTTCGTTCACAAGACGCTCCGACAAAAGGTGGCGCGCGGCGCGTGCCGGACGAGCCTGACGACCTACGCAGACCAAGATTCGTTGCTGCGGCAGGTTCGGACACAGCATAGCGCTTGGGATTCGAAGTTGAGTGCTCTTGGGATCTAGGCAGGGTTTAGGGCTGCGGGTTAAGGGGCTCAGCACTGCAAAGCATGCCTCTTCCACTGACTTACAACAAAAGCCGGATGCTCCCCGGGTAAGGCTGAGGGTACCCAGAGGGCCCAATACCCCTTAATTAAGGAATATGGCTTAAATTATATAGGGCTTCATATTATGATTTAAGCCATATTCCTTAATTAAGAGGTATTGGGCTCTCTGGGTATACCTATAGTCTCCATTGTAGTTTTCTTTGTTTGACCAATTATATAATTAGGATTCTATACGGTATTTCCGAAAAGGAACTACAAAGGAGACTATAGGTAGGGTTTAGGCAGTTTTGTTTTCAGGTATGTATCCATCCTCAGACATTGATCAAGCATCGTTCATTGCAGAAAGACCTCCAAAACTTCTACCCTCTAAGCGCATACCCAGAAATGCAGGCCCTAGACGTCAAAACGCTGCCCCGTGAGACCCGCAATTGCCCAAGCAGGCATGATTCATAGACTTGAAGCCCCAAACTAGTTCTCTTTCGCATATACGTATACCTGGCGTATCTGGTCTTAAGGGGTTCAGATGGATATCAGGGGAGCCCTAGGAGTTAGGGCTCAGGGTTCTAGTAGGGGTCTATCTATCTATCTTCCGATTGTCTACCCATCTACCTATCTATATATGTTTGGTTTACAAGAGTGTTCAGAGTTCTATATATGGGCGAGAGTTACAAGACTACAAAGACTTGATTTTACCAAGGGTTCCTTATGTTTCCAGGGGTTACCAGAAAGGCTACTATAAGGCTTGCCACAGGGCTGCAGGGTGTGACAAGAATCAGCGAGGCTGCTTGACTTAGATAGCCAATGGCAGAGCTTTAATCGTTTTGGCTTTGTTTGGTCTATCTTGAAAAGCTTGGACTCCGTCCGGGGTGAAGCTGCGTGGTCGGACTTGCAGATGCTTGTCATCGTGCGCAGTTGGGGGTTCTTGAAGACCCTAAAACCGAAACCCTTAAACCCTAAATCTTGTCTATCGGGTACTGTATAGAGGTTTTGCCCCGCCCTACACTCCCATCGACTTTGAGTTCCGGTCGAGTTGAGGCTGAGGGGCGCAAAGTCAAGTTGAGAATTGAGGTCCGTGAACTTGCTATGTCGGGCTTCCGGAGATTAGACCCTCCTCAAAGCAGTCGAGACCTTCAACCTCTCGCCTTCGACCTAGCAGATCATCTCGCCGCCCTGGCCCTGAGACTTACCCTTAGCTTGAAGCAGTTGATATCTTCTCGTGTCGCAGTCGCTATGTGCATAGCTTTCGGCCTTGGAAATCAAAAAGACCATTTTTGATTGCAGGGGCCAGAGGTGCCAGAGGATATTGGCTTCCTGTTTAGAGAGGTTAGCAGTCTGATGGGATGTACACGTTAAGAGCCGAAAACACATCTACGATCCCGCTGTGTGGTCCGAAATACTGTCAATCTTCTGCAAGTCTGCAAGAGGTTCGCCAAATCCCCACCCGAAGAAGCATCGCAGCAGGCTGGTCCAGATCGCAATGAGATCTTGGAGCCGGAGTCTTAGCAATTGTCTGAAGCATTAGCAAAAAGTTCGTGGGAAAGTTCTGAAACAGTGTCATCACCACTAGCATTACCACCGCCGCCACGCAGAGTAGGTGTTTGCCGGCGCTGTCGTCCTGATAGTAGCAGTACTAGTAGTAGTAGTAGTAGTAGTAGTAGTAGTAGTAGCAGCAGCAGCAGCAGCAGTAGAGTAGTAGTCGTGAGTCGTAGCAGAAGAAGAAGTACTAGCAGTAGCAGTAGCAGTAGCAGTAGTCGTCGTCGTCGTCGTAGTAGTAGTAGTAATGGCAGTGGTAGTGGTAGTGGCAGTCGGAGTAGTAGCGGCAGTGCCAGTGCAAGTGCTAATGCTAGTGTTAACAGTAGCATTAGCAGCAATATTAGAATTAGCAGTAGCTCAGTAGCAGTAGCAGTAGCGTAGCGGTAGTCGTCTTCCAGAGAGCAGGCCGCTAAAGATGGTCCAACTTCGAAGCTCTATGCATCCCCCTTCCAATTTGCCCTCCGCCTCAACACAGAACTCGAAGCAGAACTGCCGTAGTCACCCGAATCGAATCTCACCTTCAAGACAAAATCCTGCCGATCAACATAGGGAGCTCGGGTTCAGTAACACTGAAATCCAAGATTAACCCCCAAACCCTCAGCCCTAAACTAAAAACCTGAAACTGTACTCACTTTTTTGTGGCTTGGGGCTCAGCGTCAACATGTTTCACTGTGAGCTCGAGTTCTGCCTGGCTGCCTAAGCCTCACTCTTAAACTCCCGTGCCGCAATCTGTGAACCTATCAACCCCAAAGACTCAGATTGATGTGTCGATGAAGCTTGAAGAGCACCCAGAGACTCCAATATCCCTTAATCAAGGAATATACCTTAAATCAGATTAGGGATCCTAGTATAATTTAAGGTATATTCCTTAACTAAGGGATATTGGTGTCCCTGGGTACTGCTCTAAGTCCGCAAGTCCTCAACTCTGGCTCCCCGTAAAAAGGAGGCTGATAAGATCTGTGGAACCCTAAACCGTACCTATAGTCTCCATTGTAGTTCATCTTCGGCGTTATTTTACAGGGTCCTTATTATATATTTGGTTGCCCAAAAAGGAAATACAATGGAGACTATCGGCATGTCCTTGTAAAGCCGATCGGGTATTCAACTTCTAGCCGGCCCCAATTCAAGGCTAGTCAAAGGCCCAAGCACCATCAACTCCCCCAGACTGTCTCCCCCCTCTACTTTCCAGAAACCTGAAGATCTTAAGCCCACAAACCCAGAGAGCCCAACGCCCCCTAAAAAAGGAATATAGCCTAAATCATAATATGAAGCCCTCTGTAATTTAGGCCATACCGTATTCGTTATTAAGGGGTATTGGGCTCTCTGGGAATCCCTCCTTCAACCTGAGCTCCTTCCAACCGGAAGTATCGTCTGAGGCAGTTAATTGCGACTGCGAAAACCCTCGGCGTGGAGGGGATGTTCCTGGTGGATCGGCTTGCTTGGCTCTTAGAAAAGCTTCATTGAGGACTTAGGAACCCATATCATATTGTACAGCACATTAAAAAGCATGAGGAGAATAATAACCGGCGACTGTCGCTACCACATCAGCGGCAACAACTGACAGTCTTCATTCATTGGTGTTTCACGTAACGGCCAGCAGCAGCAGCAGCAGCAGCATCAGCACTTCCTGCACTTCATACCACTGCTGAGCTGTGTCCGCGCATTCAGTGCTGGAGGTTCGTTGTCCACTCGTGGGAGGCACCTTGACGAATCCGAGCAAAACATGCCTACGCATGAGAAGGCCAGAACCCTTTACTCCAACACGGACAATATTGGGAGTTTCCGAAAATAGGGGACCCCAATTTTGTACCCTAAAAAGTAGGATCCTTCTTATAAGGAACCCAAAATAAGGTACCCCCCAATTTTCCAAAACTCCCATATCGTTTGCTTCAGCCCCGTGAGCGGCTTGAACTGATGCATCTTCAACTTCCAGCCTCGTCTCCAAGGAGCCATCCGACTTGTCAACTCTTAGGGTTTAGGGTTTAGGGTTCAGGCGTGACACGTGTGTTTCCCGAAACGTGTGGAAAAGGACGGAGTTCTTTCGTGAGCCAACCTCTAAATTGGGAAGCGAGGCCGGCAACGGCGGCAAGTAACAGTGGATGAGGCCAAAACCTCACGGTGCACACGTTCGATTGACATCGCGTTATGTCCAAACATCAGCATCGGCCATGTCCGCCGGGCACAGTGATGCCATTGTAACATCCGGAACTTCGATGTGCGAACTTGATGACTGCTTCTGGCGTGTGGTCTGGAAATCCTGGCGTTCCGCAGGGCTTCGGAATTTGGCAATATTAAGTTAAAACGCACTGCTCTCCCCTCACTGTTGTGCTCTTTGATTGCTGGGGTCTGCGTGATGTAGTGTTGATTCTTAATTGGCAAGAACGTCCAGTGCGACCTTGACGCCGACCTGCCCGACGAATGGCTCAAATGGGAAGCGTTGTACACTACATCATTATTCATCTACAAAGTTAGAACCGTCAATCTTACAAGTTTGTTGAAGCTTACCAGACACACCCTCAGAATGACAGTGATCACCCTAAGCCACCGTAGCAGGCGGAGCACTCATGAAAACCGCAGTCGTAGCAAGAACACCAGCCCGACCTTAAACTAGCCCCACCACGAATCGATGCGACGATTGGCAGGATTCAAGAGCGCAACTCTTGCAGTAGTCCTTGTAGAGAACCCTTACATGAGCATTGTATCCCTTACAATATATACATATATATATATATACACATATCTGGAATAAACATATGCATGTTTGTTTGTATACAGAAAGCCTTGCACTGTGTATACACATATATCAAACCCTTATGTCATGACCTTCGATAGTAAAACTCATTTGCGTGTTGTATGTACAACCCATGACTCGATAGACCCCCACCTCCCTCGCAAAGAGAGCACTTGTCAAGGTCGCCTTGCCACCCAGTAAGCGTGCAGGCCAATACGATTTGAGAGCGTTTAATGTAGGGGTCATAATAATTAGAATAGGGTATGGGGGTATGCTATACAAAAATTACAACAAGGAACCCCCAAACACCCAAAACCCTATTCTAATTATTAAGGCCCCTAAATTAAGAGTGGAGGCTCTGCTTTAGGGCTTTGGGTTTAGGGTTTCGGATTATGCAAAGGGTCTTTACAGGGGTTATAGAAGGCCGTGTTCTTGAGAAAGGTTCTATAGGGTTAGAGTTGCTATCAGGATGTTAGAAGAGTTTTCCGATGTAATATTCAAGGTGTTTGTTGTTGTAAGGGTTCCACAAGGGTTAGTAGATTTAGGAGTGGAGGCTTCAGTTTTGGGTTTCGGCATTCTGAATTTTTAGCTCTTATGAGGGCTCCTATATGGGTTCTATCCGGGTTCTACAAGCGTTCGAGAATATGGGTTGAGGGTTTACGCTTTAAGGCTTTCGGGGCGGGATTTTGGGTTTTGGGCTGTGGTTTGGGGTGTAGATGCTGCTTCTTCGATGTGTAGAGTGTCGACTTTCGCGCTTAGCCGTGAAGACTTCCGAAGGTACAAGGGTATTGCGAGCTGCACCCTGAACACGAACCCTACACCCTATACCCTTGAAATCGAAGGGCCTTAGACCAGCTCACCTCATAGAACCATTATACACCCTTTAAGGGCCCTACAGCAGCCCATGGGAGGCTGCGAAGCCGCTTTGGAATCTTCCTTCTTTGGCCCCAGGCCTTTGCAAGAACGAAGGCCGGGTTGGCTAAAACATGCTAAAATGCCCAGTGACCAAGACCCTAGGGTTTAGGGTTTACCTGGACCGTAACAAACCTGCATTTTTAGGGCTTGTAAGTAGGATTCCCTTATTATAAGTCCTCAAAAAGGTAGGTTATTTAGGGTCCAGGTAGGGTTTAAGGAATGAGTTTTAAGGTTTAGTATTGGGGTTTTGGGTTTAGGGTTTAGTGTGCAGGGTGGGGGGTTTGGGATGTAGGGGACAGGGTGCAGGGTTTGGGGCATGGGGTTTGGGGTTTGAACTCTTTTCCTGAGGGCTCCTTCTCACAAGTATAGTAAAACATACCCCAAACCCGACTCCAAGAACTGGCCTTTGACTTAAGAGATTAACGCTGCAAGGGTCTTATGGGTTTACAGAGGCCCTACCTGGTTTTACAGGGTTTTCTTTAAAGGATCCGTGGACTTGGCGCGCGGGGTTATAAGTTACAAGTACGGGGGCTATAGTTAGAGACCTACTTATAACCCCAACCCAGGTACTGTTAACTTCTAACCGTAGCTACTATGTCCCTTGAACCTGTACGTAAGGATTCCATTAAGAGTACCCTGGAGGCACTGTGAACGGATCTTATATGGATTAGCAAATAGGGTCTAGGGTCTACGGCGAGCCCCTGTTACCTACACAGTTAACTAGGAAACGTGTCGGGGTCGGACCGGAACACTAAACCACTATAAAGGCTTCCTTTAAAGGTACTAATGTAGGAACCTGATTAAGAAACCCTGGGCCTACAACCCCAAAATAGTAGGATTCATATTTGGAACCCTCATAAAGGCCCAAGGTTTCTTACTCAGCATTAGGGTTCCTTTGAGGGGTTCCTTTACGGGTTACTTTTCTCCGAGACCCTCCCGCTTGTTTATAAGGTCTTTGTACCAGGACGCCCTACGATACAAATGATGGACATTTTGGAGAGTCGTGGTTATAGGGTGTACAGGGTTTGGGGCTCAGGATTGAGGTCTCCAGAGCTTGCTGGGCTTTCGACTTTTCTTGTTTTGCAGCTGATTAAAGAGGGCACCGGATGTAGAGAGGATTTTGGCATCAAACCCTAAACCCTAAACCCTAAACCCCTAAACCCCAAACCCCTAAACCCTAAACCCCTAAACCCAATGGGGCCGGGGGCCGGGGTGTGGTGTTTAGGAGCATCAGGGCCCTGGCCGGCGCGAGCCCCGAAGCCGACGTGGTGAGCGGTGAATCCCTAGCCCTGAGAGGCATCGAGCTTGAGATTTGCTCTTGTGCCGAAAGAGCAGAGCAGGATTTTCGGCAGGAAGAAACAGTAGTCGTAGTCTTTGTAGCATATAGTAGTAGTCGTCGTCGCAGTGGCAGTGGCTAGTGGCTATTGGTGGTGCTGGTGGCGGTGGTGGTGTTGGTGGTCGTCGTCGTACTGATAGTCGTGGTGGTGGTGGTGATGGTAGGAACTTAGTAGTTATAGTAGGTGCAGGAGCGGGAGCAGGAGTCCACGGCATGGTCGTAGGAGCCGCAGCAGCAGGCAACTTCGGGATGCTGGAAGTTCAGGAGACTTTGTTGCCCTGAACCCTAAGCCCTAAGCAATCAATCTCAAAACCCTTTAAGCTTACGTGCAAAGGAGAAGGAGAGGGTTCAAACCATTCTAAGCCTAAAGGCAAAGAGCTATTTACTATGTCCTAAACCCTCAACACCAGACACTAAATCCTGATTTTGAAGCAAATCCCTAAACCCTAATCCCTGAACCCCTAAACCCCTGAAGCTGAATTTGCTCACCATTAGCAGGCCAAGCCTTGCAGTGGAGCATTGGCTGACAGGCCGGGACCGCTAGTCTAGTACTGCATGTTGCATTTTGCAAATTTGGGATGGTGTGTTGATATGCAGTTTGTGTATATATATATATATATGATATGTGCACATATGTGTGTTTTTATGCTTACAGAGCATTCCCCAACCCTAAGCCATAAACCTTTCAGGAGTATGTTGTGAGTTTTACTGAACAGCGCGAAGTTGTGGACCGAGCAGTCTGCCCGCGGAAAACCTCAAACAAATCTCTGCTTGCAGCATTTGATCTTTGTAGTCCTCAGGGTTGAGATTTGTGGACTCAGTCTCTAGGGGATATGGACGGTACGCCGATCGAACTAAGGTCACCCAAGCTGCGAATCCGACGAACCATGTACTCCTTTGTGTAATGCGAGTTTTCAAGCGCTCCATTTCTGCAAGGGTAATTCTGCCATCAATGTGACAGTCGCGACGGCAACATGGCCTAAATCCTTTTCCAGACCCTGCTGTACTTGAAGGTTTAAAGCTTAATCCTATACCTTTGACCCGGCCTGATACATCCCTTTAGCATCTCTGTACCTCAAACCCATAGCCCTCCCTAAACCGTAGACTCTATGCGCCCCTGAACCTTACACCCTAAACCCTACAGTGCATACCCTAAACCCTGTACCAAACGCTGAACCCCAAACCAACCCCAAGGGTCCATGTACCCATCCAGTATGCACTGTATTTCTGGCACCAAAGTACCTCTATAAGAACCCATTTCAGGCCTAATAATTTTAGAGACAGGTACATGGACCCTAAACCCTAAACCCCACACCCTAAGCCCTGAATCTCAGACCAAATCCTAAACCCCACACCCTAAACCCTAAACTCCAGACCTCACAGTTCCAAATCCTAAGCCCCAAACCCCACACCCTAAACACCACACCCACACCCTAACCCCCAACGCCAAACCCCCCCACACCCTCAACCCCAACGCCAAACCCCACACCCTCAGCCCAAAATTCCACACCCCAACCCCCAACGCCAAACCCCACACCCTCAGCCCAAAATCCCACACCCCAACCCCCAACGCCAACCCCACACCCTCAGCCCAAAATCCCACACNCCCAACGCCAAACCCCACACCCTCAGCCCAAGATCCCACACCCCAACCCCCAACGCCAAACCCCACACCCTCAGCCCAAAATCCCACACCCCAAACCCCCAAGGCCAAACCCTCAACCCAGAATCCCACACCCACTTAAGGGTGCGTTGCACAGGTCGGCACCGGCCCTTTGAGTCTCCAGAGCCCAGGAGGTCAGGGCCGCTTTGGGCTTGGGGGAAGGAGCCTGATATAGGGGCCTAAATAAGTAAATTAAGGGTTCCTTTAAAGGGGGTCTATAAGGGCTATTATAAGGATATAATATAGGGGCTTAAATAATTACCAACTCCATTTTTTTTTTGGGGGGGGGGAGTTCCGTATCATAATTATGGAATAAAGGGCACCATAACCCTATTCTAATTATGAAAGCCCCCTAATTAAACCTGACATAAGGGCTTTCAAAGGTCTATGAAAGCTTTTAATGCGCCATAAGGTGTGTTAAAGCAAGGGGTCTTAATGTTTCGAACGGGGTGTAAGCTTTTACAGCTTTCAAAACGCTTGCGCGGGATTGAATTACGCGGCTTTAATGGCATAGCTCGCATATGCATTTTGTTTCATACAAATATTCATATCTATGTGTGTGTGTATATATATATATATGTAAACAGGTACGCATGTGTACATATTTTTACCCATAGTTATGTATGTATATATCTATGTGAATGCTTATGTATACGCGCATGAATATGCGCATGCATATGTATGTGTATACGTATGTGTATGTATATATATATATACATACATATTCATGTATACACACACACACACACCAGCAACCGTTATGGCTATCCGACTAGCGTTTTGTGGTCACATCCTAGTGTGTGTGTGTGTGCGCACAAATAAACACAAAGCGATAGATGAGGCATATTTTGTGCATATTATATATATATATAGAGAGAGGGATATTAATGTATGTAACCTATGTGAGGTATCTTTCATGCATGTATGCATGTATGTATGTCTGGCTGGCTAGCTGGCTGTCTGTGTGTATTGATGTATGCATGTATGTATGTATGTATGTATGTCTGTATGTAAGTCTGTCTGTATGTGTGTGTACGCATGGATGGATGGATGGATGGATGGATGGAACTCTAGTCTACATACATATATATATATATATGTAAACACTTAGTGTGTGTATATATATATATATCCAGGGAATTACATATACATATGTACATATAATATTTATATATATATATATGTATGTATATATATACATACATACATACATACATACATACATATTTATATGTGTGTGTATGTGTGTGTAGGCACCATACGCGGATAGGCTGACCAATTAGTTAATGTATCCAAGGGCTCTTGGGGATCTGAGACTCCATGTAGGCAATAACTACCTACTCCGTGGGCTTGAAGTCTAGGGTTTCTGGGTTTAGGCGTCTTTGTCCAGGGGATGCTGCTTGGTGTGACTCGGAGCATCAAGTAGCCTGTGCCAGAAAACAAGCCCAAAGTCCGGATACCGTCGAAATGTTCAAAACCCCAACATCGCAGGCCACGAACCCCAGAGCCTTCTCTGAAACCTAACTAATGACCTGCAAACCGTCGTCCTAGCTAACCAAAGCCTGATTCATACTTCTATACAGCTCCTATCAAAGGCTTTATACTAGATCCTATGTCCTATGTCCTAAATGTTAACCCAACCAGCCCTTGTCCAGGACGCCCCGCCTAGATCTAGATGACACGCCCCCGGCTGTGCATCCGGGGCTGCCTGTCTGCATTGCTTGGTGTTGCTGAATTTGATGTTTGGGTGGGGCCGGTAGGGGACCCCAAACCCCTGTTGTTTGCCGAGGGTCTGGACTTGGCTGTGAGGGTTTCCCGCAGTTCAGGCTGTTTAAACCTCGAGGTTCATGTGTGAGTTTGGAACTCAAGAATGGTAGGTCCATTGTAGGCAATGCTTGGGGTTTAGGTTTTCAGGTTTGGGGGTAGGGATTTACGACGTAGGATTCCGGGTTTAGGATTCCTGGTTTTGGGTGTAGAACACTCCTAGAGGCCATCCGTCTTAGTCTTCCGCTGCCTGTTAGCGGAGAGGGCCGTTATATCAGAGACATGGCAAACGCAAGAGCTGCAACTCGCACCCATTCGCCTGACCTTGCTGCAAGAAGCTGGATGGTTGATAGGCTTTGGCGCCCCAAACTTATCCTGGAAATTCATACAAGCGCTGTTGGTGTCAGGGTATGGCACGCTTTGTTGATTCAAGACCCAAAAACCAACGCTTGACAATTTCGACAGCTCCACTGGCCCGAGTTTAGTTCACCCACAAGGTCCAAAGAAACTACTATTATGAGTTTACAGGCACCAAAGACGAATCTAATCATGGTTCTGGGGGGACCTAGTTCCATAACAGTTGTATTTATGTACCCTCTTGGTGTTATCCTCCCGACATTACATTCAGGGCGTGAGGTCCCCGATCTGCAGGGGTGTGTCAGACTACGCAGGAGTATCGTTGAATGTAAGTTTGAAGTGTCCAGGTACAAGCAGGCTACATCAACATCTCCAGGTCGGTCAAATCGAACTGTAAAGCCCACCCTCTTATCTGAGGGTTGAGGTTGACTGACGATTTGAAGTTATTGCAGGCCTCGAGCAGGGTGGAAATGCGGCCCCGATTGTGTCGCAAGATTTGGAGCAGAAGCTTAAACAGGGCCTCAGCGAGTTCGAGCTCACATCCGGCGGCAATGTTGCTTGGGTGTGCCACTCTTGGATCCCCTCCGAGGTGCCAATCCTGACGAGCAGTGTTCGGTACTTGTGTGGTGGACGTCCCCAGACAGCATTCAAGTTGCGATCCTCACGTGCTGCTGGTGTTGAACATGTTTCTGTGCTTGTGAATGTGTGAGGCTATAGCAAGCCAAAGCCGATGTCCATCTCCGTCCTGATCGGTCATGGCTGGGGTTTGGGGTTTAGGCTCGAAGCCCTTCTCCACACATCCCACATCCTCTTCTCCACACATTGCTTCAGGTGCCGTTAAAGGGTTCTATTATAGTTATAGTCCGTATCAAATACCCCAAACCTCTAAATTAGGGCCCCGATATTTGCAGAATGCCTCCCGGGCCTTGCTTGGCGGGTTTCGAGCGTTTGCAAGGCACCATCTGAATCTTCCTTACACGGGGTCGAGGGACACGGCCAACCTTCTTTCCCCTCGTGTACCAGCGGCATTCAAGCGTTTCGAAGCCAAACTGAGGCCGCTGTATTAAACTTCTGGAAATCCGGGTCTGCCCCGAAGAGGCAGCAACCACTTCCCCTCAGCCTTAGCACAAGATCCCCATAAAGTGCACCACACCTTGGTGAAAACAAACGTTAAAATAAATATTGAGAAAGCCGTATAGGAACAATGCAGAAACACTAATTAGTATGACTCTAGAATATAACATACGATAACAGGCCATAATATTTTTTGACTCTGCCATAATATGCTGTAATGTACTATAATATATCGAAGAACCGTCTCAGGTTGCCTCATGAACTGTCCCGGGCGTCCTGTCCGCCCTTATCGATTCCGCGGGATCCTCGACTTGGGCGCCCAAAGCCCTCGTGACAGCTACTGCTGTTTGATGTTAATATGTGGATTTACTTCAGCTTTTGCTTGCAGGGGTAAAATCACATAAAGGTTACCATGAACATTACTACAGTCACTATCAATATGGAGGTTTCCAATAGGGGACCCCCAATATGGTACCCTAAATGGTAGGATCCTTGTTTTAAGGACCCCAAAATAAGGTACCCCGCATTTTCGGAAACTCTAAACCCTAAACCCTTTATAGAACCCTTATAGATCCCTTCAAGGAACCCTTATAGATCCCCTTTAGATTAGTTATAGTTGGCATCCTTGAGGTTGGTATGATTATCAGTATTGTTACTACTACTCTTGCTGTAGTTATCGTAAGTGTTAGAGAAAGCGCAAGGGTTCAAGTGTTGTTATTGGTGGCGGCGGTGACGCTGTTGTTGGTGTTTGTGTTTGGGTTGGTGTTGGTGTTGGCGGCGGTGGTGGTGGCGGTGGTGGTGGTGGTGGTGGCGGTNGGTGTTGTTGGCGTTGTTATTGTTGGTGTTGGCTTTGGTGTTGTTGATGATGTTGTTGTCAGTGCTGTTGTTGTTGGCGGTGATGTTGTGTTTCCCGCCACTAATACTCGTTGTTTCGATTATTATGAGCAGTAGTCGTCGCAGTAGCAGTAGTCGTAGTAATGGTGGCAGTAGTAGTAGTAGTAGTTGTTGTTGTTGTTGTTGTCGCAGTTGTAGTGGTGGCAGTAGTAGTAGCAGCAGCAGCAGCAGCAGCCGGAGTAGGAGTAGTTTGTTTCGCCAACATCGTAGTTTTGGATTCAACTTCTTTGGTCCTTGGCTCTTTCTCCAGTCAGGTCGAGCCTGATCGCATCAGAGATGGCGGGCGGCCTGGGGACGGTGCAGCAGATGAGCTCTGAGGGCTTTAAAGGGTTTCAATATGCTCTACAAGTGTTCTGGTCGGTGTCTATTCGAGGTCCTTTGGGGTTCTATCAGGCTGTACGGGTCTAGGGCCTTAGTAAGGCTTCAGGGTTTCAGCTTTAGCGCAGGGCCCACCGGTTACGATGCATTCGGTGGAGGGGTTAGGGGATAAGAATCTACAACCCTCGGGTTTAGGTTCGGCGGGTAGACTTAACCTTTCCAAAAACCCCAAAATTCTACACCCCTGATGGACCCGAAACAAACGGTTTTCTGGTCAGCGGGTCTGGGCTGGATCAGACACTAGGACACTAGGACCCAGAGTAGGCCCTTATTCCCGGTTTTAGGATTTAGGTTCTCTTATAACCCCCTTTAACCCAAAAAGGGCCCCCGTTTTATTCCTAGGTTACTCTTGGGTCTAGAAGACGACAGGCTCCCCCGAGTCTTTAAGCCAAGCGCAACGAGTTACCCGGCATCAACAGGTTAAAGGCTCTTCCCGTGTTTCTGGTAATTGTGCACTAGAGATGCTGAAACTGAAAACTCTCAAGCCCCAAGTATGCCAAATTTGGAAAGACACCACACCCCAGAAATTCTACCAATCCTAAGAGCTGCACAAACCTCTAGCCCATCACAGCAGCTCAGACGGACCCCCAGGGAGAATGCAGCAATCGAGGTTTTAGCTCCGAAGTTGAAACTTGAAGGGTTGAAGGTCTAAGTTTAGGGTTTAGGGTTTAAGGTCTAGGGTTTAGGGCGGTCTAAGGGCTTCAGGCTTGAAGGCTTATGGATTTAGCGGTTGAGGGTTCGAGGGTTGGGGTGTGCGGGGGTCTTCAGGGCTGAAGGGTTTTAGGGGTCCTATCATGGCGAAGCTGGGGCGACAGCCAGGCACATCGATTTGATGAGGGCACTGTGAGGATACACTCCTTGGTACTGCAAGAGTACCTCAGGGTACCATCCTTGATACTGTTAGGGTACTGCTAAGCGTGCTAGAAAGCTCTATAAGGGTTCTACTGAGGTTGTGCAAGGTTCCAGAAAGGTTTGGAATGGAAAGATGCAGTTGAAGAGCCTAAGAACTTGTTGTGAGATGTTTGGGCATAGGCTGCGTGCACAGTATGTAGCTTACAACGAGACCTAGAACCAAACTGACTCAGTGAACTTGGAATTGTTGCTTTAGGTCAAGCACCGTCAGACCCTGCTACACAAGTCTCCTTTCCCCCAACCCTTGCAAACCGCACAGCTGCGCCTCTGTGTTAGGGGTCTCTGAACGGCAACCCAGGTGTGGAACATCTTGTCCATGATGGTGGAGCAGGTCCGCTGTTTGCTTAAACCACCCCCCAAAAGCATATCAAGCCCATGATTAGGAGCTAAATGAAGCTAACCAAGTTTTCCATTAGAGAGCCCACATCAAGGCTAGTTGTGTGTGCCAGCAGCCGATTTCAGAGGTTTGCGAATTCGGACCCTGAGCAAACCTGTAGCTAATTTATAATCGTGACGATAACACTTGCAATAACATAACACTAGTAGACATAATAAGAATACGAATAGTATTCTTAGCTATGACTATAGAAAGTTTGTACTAGTAGTATTTGTATAACGTGTTTTAGTATTAGTATGAGAAGTTGTATTCGTTTTATGAGTCTTACTGTTTTGGTTTCGTTATTACCATTAACATGGTTACTGCTGATATTCTTGTTAGCAGTAGTATTGTTGCTACTATTTTTATTAGTGTTCATTTGTTCTGACTGTGTTGCTGTTGTTGTTGCTGCTGTTGTTGTTGTTGCTGTTGTCGTTACTACTGTTGTAATTATTATTGTTTCTTAGTATTGTCAGTATCGTTAGAACATTCAGTACTAGTATGTATTTTTACAGATAGCACAGGTAGTACTCTTGTTGTCATAATAAGGAGTTCTAGATATTACTGTTTTGGTAAGGAGCGTACAAGAGAATAGACAGCCCGCAACCACGGCGAGGGTTTAGGGTCCAGGGAGGCGGCCAGGAGACAGCCTTTAATCTTACTCCTGAGTATCATGATATTACAGTAGAGCCCTGTTGGAATTAGTAGCGCCGCTGGATTAGACACTAGTTGTTCCTGTTGTTAAGGGGTTGGGACTGAGGTGATCACCAAATTGCAGAACAATTCAACCCTGCTTGAGGGTTCAGGGGATTTAGTCATGAGGTTGTAAGTGCTTTGTGTTGTCGGTAGAACCGACGATACTTGCCTTACTTGTAACCCGACTTTCTCAGTCTGCGAAGCTCTAAACCTTTAAGCGCCTATAGAACCTGTTGTGAGCCCTCATAGGTTTACTAAGCCCCCTCAACTCTATCCCTTAAAGCCCTATAGGGCCCATAGCTCAAAGGAACCCTTATAGAGCCGTTAAAGGAGCCCTACTTACCAAGTCCCCTGATCCATTGCGAGCAGCAGGAGCGGAACGGCTGCCTCGCCCATCGAGGATGCTTCGAGAAAGGGGTTGAGTTTGAGCGTGGGGAATCTGGTTTTTGAAAACCAAAAGAGGGTTTAAAAAAAAAGAGGGTTTTTACAAACCCGCTTCGGAAGACTTTAAGCTTTGACATGATTTTGTGCGTGCATGGTGTTGTTTTCGTTTCGTGTCATGTTCTTCTTGTTGCTTGTCTTTGTCTCTGTACCCCAAACACTAGACCCTGCATATCGTTTTGTTACGTGTTTTGGGATTGGAAGTTTCAGCCCTCGATATCGGCGCGCGTTTGTTTTTCTTACTTTGTTGGTTCTTGGTCGGTTGACTTTGCGACTCGGGGTGACTGTAAGGGGGCTAGAATGGGGAGCCCTAATTAATGACTTGCAGAGTCAATACAGAACCCTTACGAACCCGCAAACACCTAATCCTTAATGGGGCTTGCTGTTGAAGCATACACTGACGTGCTAGTCTTGTAGTGTAAGGTGGATGAAGTTCAGCTACATACGGCCAGGACTCCCGAAAGAGCACTGTGTGCATGTACATGGATGCACACCAGATATTGAGATGACTTGAGGCAGAGAGATAGCCTCTCGCCACAAGTTGTTTGCTGGACGCCTTGGTCTCCGATCAAGTGGACAGACGGACCAGACTTGCAGAAGCTGAAGTCGTGACTATACTTTCAGTAATTTGAAACCAGTCATAAAGAATAACCCAATCCGACTCAATCCTACCGGGCTTCACTTATCCGATCTGTAAGCGAGTGAGTAGTCATACATAGCCTGCAACAGCAATCTGTTTGCCTAGTTCACGAGTTTGATTGTCCAAGCCTTATCTCTAGACTCTAGCCCAAAACACTAAGATGGTAGTCAGCAGCCTTGACACATGAACGGAATCTCCCAGGGCATACAAGCGGTGGCGAGGGAACGACCCTGCAGGTCCCAAACTGAAGGAATATTCAACGGTGTGTCAGGAGATCTCTTGATCGATCCCAGTCAGCGCAGGGACCCTCAGGGGGCCTTCAGCGTGGTGGGCGAGAGGGCTTGAGGTACAGAATTGCAGGTTTGGGGGTAGCACGAAAATCACGTCTCCCTTAGTCTGATGATATGAACCCGCTTTCGGGGCAGACTTCTAGAACCTAGGGTTTTGGGATTCGGGGACGATAGCATGTACGGCTGTTGGAAGTGGAAGGAGGTTCGATCCATGTTAGAGTAAAAGTATAATGATCAACCCTGAGAAATATGGGACATATGTTTCTACCCAATGAGATGATACAGACCCCCTGAGAAATAATCTAGGTAAATATGCAGGCATTGGTAAATATTAATGCCTCTGGGTTTTCCGACTTCAGGTGCCCAGCCCGAAACCCAAAACACAGAACCCAAAACCCTAAAAACCCTAAACCTTAAACCCTAAACCTTAAACCCTAAACCCTAAACCCTAAAGCCCTAAAACCCTAAAACCCTCAAACCCAGAACTCAGAGCCCAAAGCCCAAAGCCCAAAATAGGAGAGCGCCAGTCTCGAAACTCGAGACTACAAGAGTCAAAGTCCAAGTGGTTGCGTTGTTTCCGTCAAAATGGATTCAGTGGTTCAGGGGCTTAGGGGCTTACTTTGAGGTTCATGGGTAGTTATAAGTCCATAATATAGTTACGCTACTTCTAACCCTACTTATAACTACGTACCCATGAACCTCCAAGTAGGCCCTAAACCCTATACCCTTATAGAATCCCTATAGATCCCTTTAAAGGAACCCTTATAACTACCCATGAACCTCCAAGTAGGGTTAAGGGACTTGGGGGTTTAAGGATTTTGGGTTGTGGGGTTTACGTACAGGGCCTGCGGTGCAAGGGCCAGAATCTAAAGCCTTGGAACATGCAGCCCAGCCTGCGTGAGCCCTGAAGCCCATCTCCTACTTGGGGCCTTGGATACTGTTAATATAGAAGCCTCTATAGTTAGCAATCTAGTTCTCCTCTTGTCCCTAATTTGCTATCTTAATACCATCAACCAAAACCCAATTCGCTTACCCTGGACCCTAAATCCTAAACAGTATCTGTACAGAAAGGCATGGCCCCGAGCCTGCTTGGAGGTTCATGGGTAGTTATAATTAAGGTTATAAGTAGGGCAGCTATACGTATAAGCCATATTAGAGGACTTATAACTACAACTACCCATGAACCTCCAAGTGGGACCTTTCTGCACAAGGTGCGACTTTGGTCGACTTCATGGTAGGCCGCCGCCTGTTGACTGTTGGAAGGAGAGCCAACGGAGCGAATCTCCCTAGTAAAGCTCACAAAAATAGATTACGGTGTTCGATTCAGCTATATATAACTTGTAAAATTTCTTGCTACATCTCGGCAGATAAATATTTTATAACATATACTTACTGCTTCTTACTGCCAAAAGTATACTTACATCCGGATCCCTGAGTCTCTCAGCCTTGAATCCTCAGGTCCCAAGGCTCAGGCGCTCAGCAGCAAGATGCACCAAGACCTTCCGCGTGTAGGGCTTACCAACCCCCCCCCAGACCCCCTCCCCCAGGATTTAAATTTTTTAAATTATTTAAATNCCCATGGTCTAGGGTTTCGGCCTTCCAAATCCCGCATGCTTAAACCCGACGAGTCTGAACCCGAAGATCGTGCACTCCAGACCAAACTTGGAAACCCTCCCTAAGGGTCCATGTACCTATATAGTATAGGCATGGGCCTTAAAGTAGTCCCTATATAGATACTCTAGGGCCAAAGTATCTAGTATAGGGATACATGGACCTTTGGGGCCTTTAACGTACCTGGGGGGCTCCATAGTACTTTCGTTTTGTGGTTTATAGTTAGGATCCTACAAGGTAGTTCCGAAAAGGAACTACAATGGAGCCTATGGGCATAATGTGTATTGATCGGCCCAATATTATTGGGCTGACAGGTTTACGCCGTATTACTGTTTATACTTGGAGGTTCATGGGTAGTTAGAAGTAGGGTCACTATCACTTATAAGCCATCTTAGGGGACTTATAACCCACTTATAACTACCCAGGGACCTGCAAGTAGGCCCTAAACCTTATACCCTTATAGAATCCCTATAGATCCCTTTGAAGGGACCCTTAAAGGAACCCTTATAACAACCCAAGAACGGATCTCTTGGGCTTAAACGCTTTATAGGGGTTCTTTCTAGCCTTGAAGGCCTGCTTGGAGGTTCATGGGTAGTGATAAGTGGGGTTTAGGGTTCCTTTAAGGGTCCTACAGGGTTTAGGGTTTATAGTAGCTATAAGTGGGGTTATGAGTCCCCTAATATGGGTTATAAGTATAGTTACCCTACTTATTACTCTACATATAACTACCTATGAACCTCCAAGTACCTAGTCCCGCAGGGCTAGGGGTAGTCGATCTCCGATAGCAGAGATAACGGTGCACCCTGGCCCGACATTGGGTTTAGGGTTTCGCTTTAGGGTTTAGTTTAGGGCTTCCGATTTAGGGATCCACCCGACGCCTGACTTCGTTTTGAGGGCGGGAATCTCCCGAAAGCGTCTAAGCTTCATGTGGTTCACCTGTTTGGGGGTTGGGTTTAGGGTTTAGGGTTAAGGAGCCCTGTCAGTTTGGAGTTGGTTTTAGGATCCCTGAAAAAGACAAAACGTTGGAGCGTAACTGCAGGTGTTTCCCAACCTTTCCCAATCGTCGACCCTGTGCCTGCCCTTGTAGTAAACACCAAAAAGTTGAAAACCGCATTGAGGACAATTAGTGCTGAAATTCCGTGTTCTTGACTATTAAGGATTGAGGCTATTGGGTTTCCAACTTTAGGTTCTACTATACAGTCTTCTACATTGGGTTGGTCTCGGTTCGGCACTGTTAGTCTTACGATTTAGATGTAGATACACAGCTTTTCGTTACTTACCCTGTGCCTAACAAGTGCTTCGACTAGAATCGCTGCAAAGCCGGCTCAGGGCTCAGGGTTTAAAGGGCAGGGCTTATGTAGGGCTTGTAGGGCTTCGGGTTTGGGGCTTGTGGGGGGAGGAAACTGCCCCACAGCCCACAGCTCCCCAAAGCCTCCTAGCCCTGAGAAGCACAGCACCTGCGGTTGGGGTTGAACAATTTCGAGCAGTCTTCCTTGGAGCCGTGGGATTCCGGATTATAACCATGGTGGGATAAGCCCCAAACCCAACTCTTATCATTAAGGGGAGGTGCTTGAGTTTTTGTTATGTTTTATCGAGATATTTAGGGGGAGGGCGAGCTCTTTGAAATAAGGCAACTTCTGAAGGTTCCGGGTCTGAAGACAATGCAGCACATGTAAACAGAGAACAAGAAGGACCACGCGCTTCCTGTAGCTGCTCTTCATTGTCGTACACTGGGTATAGACCGCATTGGAGGACTAGGTACGCAGAAAAGAATCAGCTTGCAGCGGTTGACGGTTTGCTCGAAATGGCCGTAGGGTTTCAACAAGCGTAGTTTTGCTGTGTGAACTTGTGGATCAAGTGCCCCTCTCTGTAAAGGCTCCGATGCTTTGTTACCGTCAGCCGATAGACGGCGAGCAATTGCTACTACTGACCCTAGATACTACTGCTGCTACTGCTATTACTACAGCTACTACTGCTACAGCTACTTCTACTCCTATTACTGCTACTGCTAGTTCTACTACCACGACGACGACTTCTACTACTACGACTGTTTCTACTACGACGGCCACTACTACTATTACTACTGTTCTTACTACTACTACTACTACTACTACTACTAGTACTACTAGTACTACTACTACATTTTGCTGGGAATGGAGGGCCATGGAGGGCCGATGTTTGGGATCAAAATCTTGCTGTTGCTAATTTTGCAAATCTTGCAGATTTGGCAATTTTGGTCCACAAGTGGTGCAAGTGGCGCAAATGGTGCAAGCGGTTCAAGCGGTGCAAGCGGTGCAAGCGGTGCAAGTGGTGCAAGTGGTGCAAGCGGGCAAGATGGCCAAGATTGCCCTTCCCTTCCCCCCCCCCCCCAAATGGTGCAGGTGGTGCAAGTTCAAGTGGTTTTTGGGCAAGTTTGCTGTCAATCTTGCACCCCTTCGCAAAAGCAAGATTGCAATATTCACGGTACGCTCTTGGTCGAATAGCAGACCTCTTCTCCCAACACACTGAACTCATTGAACAGACTAATATTGCTACTACTGCTACCACTACTATACTACTACTACTACTACTTTCTAGTACTACTCTATTACTACTATTACTACTATTACTACTATTACTACTATTACTACTATTACTACTATTACTACTATTACTACTATTACTACTATTACTACTATTGCTACTATTACTACTATTACTACTATTACTACTATTACTACTATTACTACTATTACTACGTACTATACGTAAGCTTCGAAACCTGCTCGAAACAGGCTTGTCGTCACACATCAGCCTGCGGGACAACACCGTCCACTTGGCCGTGGCAGTCGGAAGCTGAGCGGAGACGTTCCGTCAATGAAGATTCACGGTGAGGGGTTCAGATCCAGCAGCACGACAGTCATAAGTCTGAGTCGGTTTCTGAGACATACGGGGCCTGGCATGGCGTGAGGATTTTTGGCTCCGGAGTCAGAGGAGCACCAACAGCAACTTCCCACCTAACAAGCTGCATGGCATAATGTGGCGGCCCGTTTAATCCAATGGGCCTAATTATTTAATGTTTTTTCCCAATTCAAGCCGATACCAAAAAAACGGCGTCCTAAATAATGCGGTTTTTTGGCTGGGGGAATTTTTTGGGTGACTGTCCTGTCTGCTGATAGATCAACCTTAAGGCACCCACGACCTAAACCCCCGCCCGAAGCCTAAAACCCTGGCCCTGAGGCCCGAAACTCCTTAAACCCCACTTACTTACGCCTAAACCTTAAGTCATCACCCTTGAGCCTAAGCTCAACTGCCCTCAACCCCAAACCCTCGACCCCTCCTTGAACTAAAACCCACGCCCGAAACTCTCCCAAAACCCGAAACCCCACCTTCTTAAGCCCACCCCTCGCCCTGAAACCCTGGCCCTGAAACCATAGGTTGGAAGCAAAAATCTTCAAAATGAAGGGTTTTTAGTCTTGATAGTTATCTTGGAATGATCGGGGTTTTGGTTTCCAGCTTTTAGTGATCCCCAAACCCTGCTAAACAGCTCCAGGTACTCCTAAACCCTCGTACTGTACTACTGATGTACGACTACTGTACTGCTACTGTACTACTTCTGTACTACTACTGTACTACTACTGTACTACTACTGTACTACTACTGTACTACTACTGTTCTACTACTGTACTACTACTGTATTACTATTGTACTACTGTACTACTATTGTACTCCTACTGTACCACTACTGTACTACTACTGTACTACTATTGTACTACTACTGTACCACTACTGTACTACTACTGTACTACTGTACTACAATTATACTACTGTTCTACTGTGCTACTACTGTACTACTACTGTATTACTATTGTACTACTACTGTACTACTACTGTACTACTACTGTACTACTACAGTACCACGACTGTACTGCTGCACAACTACTGCACTATTACTGTACTATTACTGTACTATTACTGTACTATTACTGTACTACTACTGTACTACTACTGCACCGTACCAGGCCTCAGACGTGGTCGATTGTGGAGGGGAGTGTAGGTTGAGGCAAAAGTCTTCAAAATGAAAGGCTTTTAGTCTTGGTAGTTATCTTGGAGTGATCGGGGCTTGGTTTCGAGCTTTTGGTGATCCCCAGACCCTGACCGCGCATTCGCGCAGAACCGCAGACCCTCCACCCAAGCCAGCCCCCAAACACCGGGACCCTCCAATTCCCTTCTAACTTACTCAAAGCCACTCAGACCCTGAGCCAGCCCCCAAACCCCGGGACCCCCCAATTCCCTTCTAATTTAATCAAAGCCACTCAGACCCTGAGCCAGCCCCCAAACCCCGAGACCCCCCAATTCCCTTCTAACTTAATCAAAGTCAAAGCCACTCAGACCGTGACCCCGGTGAGGGGTCACTGACACCAGACTATTCAAGCCAAAAGTTTTGGTCGGGGGAGGGGGGGGCCCCCTACTATTCGGGCCGCGACATTAACGTCCTTGTCAGTTTCCATTAATAAGGGTTCACTATAGTTTGGTTTTGGAGCCTTTCCGACATGTATGGATTAGGATAACCCAACAACGGTAGTGGACCATGAAGTCTGCGCAGGCATGCCCCTGCCACCGATATTATGTTTCGTTGTTGGCTTCAGGACGCACTGTCCAGGCACGGGCGAAATTTTGGGTGAAGCAGCAGAAGTCTAGTACATATGCCGTTAGTAATTCGTTTGCCGAGGTGCTGGATAATTATTTCACGCTGCCAGACAAGCCGTCCGACGTGGCTGAGCTCAAGGCGGGACGATAAGCACGCAACGCCCTTACCCAAAACCTTCCAAAACCGCAACAGCAGCAGCTGCATTATTGTTCTTTGCTCTATATCTGCTCCAAAAGGCTGAAATACCCTGAATTGATTGTAGTAGTATTTCCGCCTCAAGGTTCCCTAACACATGTCTCGCACGAAGCTCCCAAAAAATGATTTATTTGGGCTTCTCTATGCGGGTGTACGAGCTTTACCGGCCTAGGTTTTTACCGCTGAAAACTAAACCTCAAACCCCAGGCCCCAAACCCTAAACCCTAAACCCCAAGCCAACTTTCGTGAGCTCTTCAGTGGTCCGTAAATTCATGATCTTCAAACGCTGGCATGATTTGTGTTGTGAAGGTTGTTGCCGCCACTTGCTTAAAGGCTGCAGCCTCAGGGGCGTGCCAACAGTTCAAGGGTGTGGTTGCAAAGTTTTCGATCGACAAGTGCCGAGCAGTGCCGCATGTTCGATTACAAGGGTCGGGGAGGGCAACAACAAGCATTCCACACTGCACCAGCTTCAGGATAATATAGGGGCCGAAATAATTACCGATACTATTGTGGGGGTTCCTTATTATATTTATAGTATAGTGGCCCCAAAACCCTATTCTTATTAATTATTAAGGCCCCTACATTACTTGCGAACACTAGGTCACTAGGTCTCCTGTAGCTCGCGCACGTTTGAAGACTGCCTCCCTGCCACTTTGCGTTAGGGTTTAGGGGTTAGGGGTTTAGGGGTTAAGGGCTTAGGGTTTTAGGATTCAGGGTTTACGGCCTCCGGGCCAGGTTCCTCACAGCGGTTCAGCTGCTTTCCTCAAGTCTGCGCACACGTTTAATTACTGCCTGCTTTTCGTTCGGATATCATGGTTTACTGGTTTACTCATCAAACAAGCACGCTTCTTTATTTGGGCACGAGAGTTCGTATGAGTTGCTGAATTGCACCAGTTGTTTCGAGTTCCTGAGCACAAGCAAACATTGCTGCTGCCATTTACTGCTAGTCATTTCACTAGCAACGATGGGGCCGATCACTCGTTTACATTACGGAGGGTAGAAGCTACAGGACTATCATCACCAAGTCAGATATTCGTTGATGCCAAAGTGCACATCATCACTTCGTCGCTGTCGCTCTAATCAAGCGTACAGAGGCAATAATTAGCGGTGGCAGCAGCAATAAATCGACGATGATGATGATGATTCCTTTTGATTGTTCTGATTTGTTATCACTCGGAGTCTGATCCGTGCCCACCCCCTTGCCAGTTCCGGCAGCATAGCAGTGCATAGGCCTAGTGCCAGGAGTACCGCCATGCCTATACTGCATAATTACTCCTTCATGTAGCTCTTTGATTGCTAAGCAAGTTTCTGGTCCCTACAATCGAGGAGCCTCTTAACCAAGAAAGAGCTACAGTGGAGGGTACATGTGGTTCCTAAACCTAACCTCAAGCCAGCATAACGAAGGTCTGCGATGTGTTTGCGGAGCAATCCAAAGAGTCGGGCGCTTCAAGTCGGGGCATTTCTTGAGAAGCCTCTAGAGTTTGTGGAGGTCTATATACATAACTGACTACACACATATTACATATGTGTATGTATATATATATACAGGTATATGTGCAGATGTATATGGTGTATAGGGCGTTTTCGGGTGTATAGGGCAGTCGGTAGGGTTGTTGGCGTTGGGCCACGTTGGGGTTCCGTTCAGAATGTTTGTGTGATTCCACGTCGTATAGTTGTATTCAATACCAGGAAGTCAGGTTTAACTTTTCGTGCATAGTTTTGTGTATACGTGTGTGTATGTGTTTACATGTCTATAATATATAGCTATACCTACAACTGTACATATGCATGTAAGTATGTATGTATGTATGTATGCATGCATGCATGGATGTATGTATGTATGTATGTGTAGTTGTGTGTATATGTATGTATATATATATATATGCATGCATGCATGCATGCATGCATGCATGCATGCATGCACGGATGTAGGTAGGTAGGTAGGTAGATAGGTATGTATATGTATGTATGCATGCACGTATGCACCATACAATACACACATACATGTTACATGTGTCTACTTCATTTTATAAGTGCTTAATTTGCATACATCGGTTCTGCAGCGTTTACACAGGGTCAGAGGTATTTATGCAGGACTTCGGATTGAGGGTTTCGAGAGTAGGCTTTGGGTCTGGGGTATAGAGTTTGCTGCGAGTTGCCCATGTGTTTTGGCAGATTGGTGTTAGGGTTTAAAGCGTATCTCATGGGAGCTTGTTGAGTCAAAAAAACCTGAACCCTACACCGTGCGCACTCTTGTCCGCCGATCCTGGGTTAGAGTAACGGTTAGAGACGTACAGAATAAAGCACAGTTCTGAGGATTCACAACTCGACAACATGCGAGTTTTGAAAACGTCCACAGAACCCCCGTCACCCGCCCGGGGGAGCATCTGAGGTACTACAAGCAGGAAAACTCTGTTGAGTACTGTGAAGCTGTGCTGGCCCCAGGGGGATTTTGAAGCTTTTCTACCTTAAGCTTGCCACCTTGCGCATGTGTGGTTCGGCGCCATGGACCAAGCTGTGCATGCAGAACAACATTCTACATGGCCATGGCGGAGGAGATGACGATGAAGAAATGCCTGACATCAGCTCGATCAGCATTCCAACACCTAAAAAGGGGCGTGGACGTCCCAAAAAAACACTTGACGAGGTGGTTCAAGGGTGAAGACCACCATGAACCCTCAATCCCAAGGGTGTGCAGAGTATTACCGTCGAAAACATCAACACGCGTTCGGTGTTTCTGCACGCCTCCGACATTCGGACGGCGTTGGGGTCGGTTTGGGTTGATGGCTGAAGCCTAGACTTACGGCTGTACCTCGACCACCCCCCCTATTGGCTTAATAATATATTAGGGGCCTTAATAATTGGAATAAGGTTTTGGGGCCCACTTTTCTGTAATTTTAATAAGGAACCACCAAGATAGTATTGGTAATTATCTAGGCCCCTGTATTCCACCCTTAGAACAGCCCTTATAGTATGCCTTGTAGACTTTTTATATAAGAACCCTTTAAAGGAACCTTACTCTAATTATTAAGCCCCCTATATCATAGAACCCTTATAGATCCCTTATAGTAACCCTTATAGACCCCTTTAAAGGAACCCTATTCTAATTATTTAGGCCGCCTATACTAGCGCTCCACTCTCTGCTTTTTCTGTCTGGTTCTTAGTAGGGAATGGGGAATGGGTTATTGGGATTACTATAGGGGGCCTTAAGGGGCTACTATAGGGATTTGTGACAGGATCCATTCCCCCATTCCCTACTAAGAACCAGCCAGTTTTTCAGGCGCATGGGCAGAACATTCAGCCAAGTCAGATCTTGACTTGCGAGAAGGAGAGGGTTTAGGTGTTTAGGATTTAGGGCTTAGGATATATAATTAGGATTTAGGGTTGAGAGTTTAGGATTTGTGGGTTAGGGTGTAGGATTTAGGGACTAGGATTTACGGTTTAGAGTTTTGAATGCACGGTTTAGGGTTTTGGATTCAGAGTTTGGGATTTAGGGCTTAGGATTTAATGTCGTTTGGGGCTTACGATTTAGGATTAGGAGTTTTGGTGTTACAGAATGCTTGCTCGAGGTTGCACGGGAGCATTGCCCTTTCATTTATGCCTTCCCGTTTTCTGTAGAGCATGTGAGGCACAGGGTTCAGTGCATTGGTGATTGTGCTTGGGAGTTAGCTCGGGTTTGCTCCGGGTCAGGGATCGCAGAGCTGTCAGCTATCAATGTTTGGAGGATCATGGGACTTAGTAAGTAAGGTTATAAGTACCTTAATTGGGGTTATAAGTAATTATAAGTATAGTTACCTTACTTGTAACTCTAGATCCTGTAAGTGTTTGTCCTCCAACCCACTGGTCTTGGTTTAGGGTTCAGGGGATATGGTTCGAATGCTGGCCTGGGACCTGCGAATGTAACAGCCACCTGTTCGTCAGCTTGAACAGATGACTTTGGCATGGAAGCACAGAAGCTACCATCCATCATTGACGAACATCTGCGAATCTGGTTTGACCTAACGCCACTGATCTCCGAGAGGATCTGTTCATTGCAGCGTCCAGGCCGGTGACTAGCTGGTTTAGGCATCCGGCAGCCAACTGTCAAAGGTCTAAGCCCAATGAGGGTTCCTCCAAGGAGAAAACTTTAAACTTTACAAACTACCCGTAGTCTCCATTGTAGTTCCGTTTTGGGGTTACCTCATAGGATCCTAAGCATATATTTGGTTAAACCAATAAAAGGAACTACAATGGAGACTACAGGTAAACACTTAACTTAGTTTGAACTTGGCTCCTACGTCCCGGATCGTTGAATCACCCAGAGGGTCTCAGTACTCCCTATTACAGGACTTTAAGGCCTTTTTAGGTACCAAAAACCATAAATAAGGACTACTTGGACCCTTAGGGTCACAGTCATAAGCCGAAGAACCTTCTGGGTCCATGTACCCATATATAGAGACACATGGGTCCCAAAGTACCTAAAACTGGACTACATTAAGGCCAATGTATATACTATATGAGTACATGGACCCTTAGGGAAAGAACCTTCTGACTGACGGCCCTCAAATCCCAAGCGGAAATGCCTAAATTCGAGACTCCGCACGGCAACGGCTAGATCCCAAATCCCAGGCCCCCCAAAGCTTAATCCGTCAAGCCATAAGTCCTATAGCACCGTCATAGAACACCGAGAAAACATAAACACCTTGGAAACAATGAAAATCCCATGAGCCTGAAGTCTGAAGGCAGTATGAACGCCCACCTCGTGAAAGGAGTTCCTTCCCAAAGTGGATTTCAAGCTCCAGAAGCCTACGGTGCACTGGTTCTTGCAGTGCTATCTCGTCTATGCAAGGCTTCTTCCTGTGGGTGGAGGGAAGCGTTTTGAGTTTATGTAGGGTCGAGGATTGCAGGGTTTAGGGTTCAAGGCTCGAGGTCTTAGCAAGACCCCCTGAGGGACTCCTGATACTTATAAAGGCCTCATAGTCTTTCATGCGTGTACTTCGGTGATGAGGGCGGGTTTTTGTTTGGTCCGGGTACGTTGCTGAAGCGCTCACAAGTGGGCTTGATGCCGTTTATGTCGTATATTTCAGGCTCGGCTTGTGCGGGGGTTTTGAACCCGAAGCCCTAAACTCATTGCCCCCACATGTTGATACCTGCCTTGAGGTTACGGTAGGACGCGCCCTCGAGTTCCTCTTTTTGTTTAAGGGTTTAAGTGTAGTGCTTGGTGGTGTAAGGCTTTTGATTGTAGCACGGTGCTTTGCATGTCAGTAGATACGCTGGTTTGTACACGTCCTTCAAGCTGTACGGAGCTGTGCTCAAGAGCGAGCACGGACCTAAACATGAGCTTATGCATCCTCCCCTAGAGTGAGTTCAGAGTTTCGTGTGCGAGGCTGTGTCGAGCTGTCAGGATTATGGATTTTTTCTTTGTCAAGTGCTGGTTTAGGGCTTGACAGGTTTAGGGTTGGGGGCGCTTAGGACGTTTTCTCGCTTCACACTCAGGGCCCTGAGGGTCTTGGGGCTAGGCATTTGGTGTTGTTGAGCGTTTTGCCTGACACTTTCTTGGAGTAGTGACGCAGGGTCTGAAGTTTTTGTGGTTGTGCGTTGGGGTGACTTGCTGCTGTAGGTTTTCGGCTTTGCCGAGGGAGTTTGCCGTTGATGGCAAGCCATAAAGCCCGAAACCCTCAACCATAGACCCCAAACTCGAAACCGCAGGGCTCAAATCCAAGGAGCCCAAACCTTTATCTCCGATTGGCCCCCAAAGGATGATCAATGGAACCGCCTCTTGCCCTCCCGTAACCCGCACCTACCACATGACGCAGACTTCCGTATGGTAGCCTGGAAGATTATCCCCTGTGCACTTCTACTGACATCTACCATAGCGTACTCCATCATCGAAGGAGGCACCCAAACCCTAAGTCCAACACTCCTGCTATTGGCAGAGGTTCAACGCCAAAGACTTGGTCGGGCGAACATCGCCGAAGACCTGGGCAACCCAGGGGGCGTGTCTTCGGAAATCAGCAAAAGCAAAATATTAAGTTCTGCTGCCCGAAAATACGAACAGTATATACTCAATAATATGAAACATAACTTTGTTGGTAAAACGATAGTATTGAGCACTCTACCAGCTATTGCTTTTCAGGGTCGAGGCTTCAGGGAAAGGCCCAAAAACCTTAAAACCTACGTAAGCCTACCATTGCAGTCCTTTTTTTAGGTTCCACCAAATATATATATATATACATATATATATAATTAGGATCCTATAAGGTAACACCGAAAAGGAGCTAATTACAATGGAGACTATAGGTAAGCCCGAAAGGGGAACCTTCGGACTGAGGTGCCAAACTTGGGTGAGACGACCCCGAGTTCTGTGAATTTCAGGACAACCAACCTAGGGTTTGCTCAAAAGGGCTCCTCATTGCCAACATATTATACCGTACCCTGTTCTTCTTCGTTTTGTGATGACTACCTTACTATTGCTGTTACTACTACCAATAATTAGTACTATTGTTATTGCTTTTAGACATACAATATTTTTCATGAAATGATGTTTCAAACTAGAAACCAGGGCCCCGAAATCAGGTCGGGAAACCCCGGAGCCCCCCTCTTTTCACGAGCACCAGAATGGTAACATGATTATGAAATTATGCTTAGTTCTCTACTTAGGCTACCTGTTAAGGTCCTTGTGAGAAGGGTGCCGTAGCATTTTGGGGACCTTAATTTATAGACCTACCCATATGGGTCTAAGTAATAAGTAGTAAGATCTCCTTATGTCGCTATAGTAAGTCTTTTGCGCGAGTATGCCTGGAGGGCCATTGTAATCCCCCGGTATATGACGGGTTTCATCAGGGTTCGATGCGGGCATGCACTTTGCTCTGAACTCCGACACCGCCGCCGCACCCTCAATCCAAAAGCCCTACAGACTACCTATAGTCTACATTGTGGCCCCTTTGTTGGGGGTTACCTTTTAGGATCCTACTTCTATATTTGGTTATAGCCAATAAAAGGAGCTACAGTGGAGACTATAGGTATACCCCTAAGGGTCCAAGTACCTAATAATCATATACTCTCTTAAATATTGAGCTACTTAACTACTATCCTAAACCCAAGAAGTACCTGATTATTGGGTCCTTTGGACCCTTAGGGTACCCTCAAACCCTCAACTAACAGGATTCCCTGGCTTACGGGACGGAGTACCAGGGATACATGGAGAACCTTAGGGAGTACGAGGAGACTTTGGGATGACTGTGTCTTACAATCACAAGTTAAGAAACTCGCAGGTTTATAGTTATAAGTAGGGTTATAAGTAGCGTAACTATACTTACAACCCATATTAGGGGACTTATAACCCCACTTATAGCCACCCATGAACTGAGGGTGAACAGTGAGCTGAGGGTTGCTGAAGCAAATCCCTTTCCGCAAGGCGGATTCCGTCCGATGCCAGGAGTGTTAAACGGAAGAAGGGCTTTAAGCAAAAGCAAACAAGCCCCATGAAGCCTTGACCAGAGCAAGGTCCTTCATCGCCGACCTGATGCTGTTGGACTTTGACTTGATTGATTTTATGCCCGGGACCTGATTAGTTTAGGCTTTTTCTTTTTTTTATGACGGGTTGTGCGGGTTGGTTTTGTAAGGGTTGTATGGATTGGTTTTGGACCTTCTTCCGGAGCGAGATGCCCAGGTTTAGGGTTTAGGACTCTAGTTCCCAGGGTTGGAACACGGAATGCGGATGATGAGTGCTGGGATTCCCTAAACCCTGCCCTCTACGAAAGGCAGCGTAATGTTCCGATCATTCTGCTTCAACGGTAGGGATTACATGGAGCTGCTGGGGTTAGGGGTTTCTCGTGTCACAGTGGGTCGTGAATCTCTTTTTTTGCTTTTCTTCTTATTGCTTGTTATTACGATTATTGTGGTTGCTCTGATTATTATTATCATTAGTTATTCAGGGCTCGATAGTAATTAGTCAAGCAATCAATTTAGCACAGCATCAATGCGAAATATCCAAGAATCGCCGTAGCCGGGCCATGAGCTTCGGAGCCCAGCCCTTGAGCCTGAAGAACCTACCTTTTTAAGGACTTATATAAGGAAATCATAATAAGGAACCCTAAAAAAGGTAGGTTCTTCAGGGTTAAGGTAGCCCTTGAGCCTTGAACTTCGGCAAAACAAGCACGTCTAAGCGCGCGCACTCAAAGGTAGCAGTGTGCCTGACTACAAGGGGGTTATACTGTTGATGGACAAAATGCTGCATTACCCATTATCAGGAATATACCATAATTACCCTAGTTTAGGATCCTTAGGGTCTTGCAGGATTTTGTCCATCAACCGTAGTTCACGGTGTATATTTTATGTTACCCCTGCGGTCCTTGAGCCCACAGATTCCGGCAGCCTCGTGTCCGTTACAAGTATTTATCCCGGCGATCTGTGTTTATGTTTTGGGGAGTCTTTGAAGTCTAGCTGAGCCCTAGCACCTTCAGCTCTCGTGCCACAAAGCTCAGCCCACCATCACCTTTCACCTCCAATGGCCATCCACCGCAACCCTCACAGGTAGGAACTACGAAGGCCAAGCAAACAGGCACAACTTGCAGAAGAGCAAACATCCATCGATGCAGCGGTCTATGGATCTGTCCAAATGCGCCGGTCTGCATGCATCCTGCAAGCGTGCATGTGACATAGGCGGGTTACAGAAAAATAGAACTATGTGGAACGTTCTTCTTGAGGGTTTTTAAAGCCCGGAGCCCCATTCAATTTGGAAGACAGCTAAAGTCATTCGCAGGACTGAAGAGGAAGGACTGACCGGTGAGAGGGCAAGATGGAAGCGCGGATGGATGAAAGTATGGCCTCAGGGTTATTGAAGTCTATGCAGGTACGAGGGGAACGAGGCATGTGCGCTTGACTCACAGTCGCACCAGTCCTTTAACTTAAGACCCACGGAACCCTAAACCCCAAGCCCTAAACCATAAGGCCACCCTCCCCTTCAGACATGAACTGTCCAAATTGAAAAAGCAGAGGGAAGGAAAGGTTCCCTTTATGAGACACCTACAGCCTAGGTCTTAAACCGCAACAACCACTCAGCCCTAAGACACAAACCCCAACAAACCCGAATATATAGCCGCGATTTAAGTACCCATACTTCTTCGAAGTCCATGAGCCATGTCTGGATATACATTAAACCATGAAGCTTTAAACCCTCAACCCTTAAAGCCGCCATATAAGCCGTTTCTGCGACATGCCGGAGACAGCTCAGGCCATCTTTGAAAGCGCAATGTGCGTTGCTCCTGGCCGTTTTCCTGGTACAGGAGGTCCCTTGCTTTGGGGTTCCCCCGAGAGCCCAATACCCCTTGATTAAGGAATATGGCTTAAATCATAATATGGAGTAATATGAAGCCCTATATAATTTAAGCCATATTCCTTACTTAGGGGGTATTGGGCTCTCTGGGTCGGTGCCCCCCAGCGGTATGAAGTTATAGTTTTCAGGATTAACTTGTTGGTTTACGGCTTAGGGTGATGTAGGGGTTGAGGGGTTAGGGCTGACTAAGCACTCTGAGGTTTATCATCAAATTTGAGGACTTGGAACATCCTCGGCGTGTTTCGAAGATGGTACAAAGGGTGTCACGCTCTTTTTCGGTGTTGTGGTTTGGATCTTTACCCTAGGGCTCCATAGTAGTTCCTTTTTGAGTTCATATTTAGAATCCTATAAGGTAATCCCAAAAGGAACTACTATGGAGCCTCTAGGTATGAGCTTTGCGGCAACGGTGGAAGGGTCTCCCATTAACGAGCTATATGGCCGGCTGCTTGGGCTCCACGTCTCCGATTCTTGCCTGGGCTTCAATGGGTGTTATATACCTGTAGTCTCCATTGTAGTTCCTTTTTGGGGTTACCTCATAGGATCCTAACCATATATTTGGTTAAACCAATAAAAGGAACTACAATGGAGACTATAGGTAGGTTTTGAGAAGTTAATGGCCAAGGGGTTTGGGTTTTTTATGTGACAGTGATTGGTCTAGGGCATACATGTGCGGGAGATGGCATTGGAAGTTCTATCTGGCACCGGGTGAAAGGCCAATGCAAGGCGATCTGCTTGGGAGGGACAGGTTTTGGTCATGTGATGTGAGCCGAACAGTGTCGGTTTGAAGTAAACCGAGCCTCTTCCCTCATCCCTCCCCAAGCTCAACCCCGAACCTGAAACCCCTAGGCCAAAACCCTAAACCCCAAACATCTGAACCCTAAACCCCAACCCTCCGCCCCGGCAGCAAGAGCAACACAGGGCTTCTACGTTCGAAATTGCAGCCAGCGCAGCAAACCTTAAGCCCCGGCGTCTACCTGCAAAAGGGCATTATAACATAGGTGCCGGAATACGTACTGATCATATTCCTTAGCGCTTCTTAACGCAATCATACCATCTGCCTGTCTATCTATCTACCTATCTATCTAACATTCTATGTATCAATCAATTTGTCTTCATGCTTACGCACACCCCAGCATCTTCTTTAAAGTTTAAGACCCTTATATCGACCATCGGGGCCGTGCACTCGCAGCTTGTTACGATGGCCTGGGAGAATGTGGTAAAACTACGTATCGATTTGGGATAACTGGATAACTGTTAATTTTGCGTCTTGTTTAATAGTGTTCAATATAGAGGCCTGATTACAAATACTTGTGGGGACTGAAATCGACTACAAAAAAGTCTGTGGCTGCGGTACCGAAATAGTTAGGTACATATCGATACATAGGGTTCTTTTAATGGTCCCTTTTCGAAGGGTCTATAAGGGTTGATATCTACCTACCTTGTTTACCTACATGTATGCATCTATGTGCATTTTGACAGATCAAAGTGGGCATGCTTTTGTACGGACATCTACATCTTCAAGAACTCGAGAGTATGCATACCCTTGTTTTCACATTTGCATCGTATAAATATATGTGAGCAGTGTTCTTTTATTTCCGCTTCTTGACGGAAGACTACAGTGACTACAGCTGGACACAAAATTGTCACTCGATCTGAAAATCTCTCTGGGACTGTGCACGCGGAAGCACGCGGATGGGCTGCGGAAGGCGTTGCTCCGCGGATGGGCGCGGAAGCAACAAATACGTCAAGAGGCGTTGTACTTGCCGAAAGTCAGGGTACCTCCTCAAGAGGGGTTTATGTTCTTGTGGAAGGGTTGGCTTGCGAAACGGTGCGCGGAAGGGCACGTGGAAGGGACGACATTTATAAGTGACTCAGAAACGTGCCAACACTTGGAGGCGCGGAAGGCTGCGGAAGCAGTGGCGGAAGGGTTGTGCGGAAGGGGTTTTTGTGTCCTTGGGATTGAAACAGAATAAAAAACACCGCTCATTTATGTTCACTTGTGTATACCTGTCCATACAGATGTGTCTGTGTGTGTACGATGTATATACAACATACATATGTACACACACACGCAAGATCACGCAAGTTAAATGTCTATGTGTACGTGCATGCCCAAAAACATAGGTGCTGGTGCCCTTGGGCTTGCAAGCTTGGCTTCAGGAGCTGAAGCAGAGGCAGCAGGAGGCTGCAAAGGACAGCCGGTGCCGGGGTATATCGTTTGAGGCATTTTAGGCTGCTTTTTCTGAGGATTACGTAAACTGAGAAGCTGGGCGCTCAGACATAGTTAGATGTCTCTTTCTCTCTCTCTCTCTCTTTCTCTCGCTCTGTTTCTTTATCCTTTTGCCCCGACCTTGCTACCTGCCTCTGTTGCTGTTTGTGCTCTCGTACCTCTCCGTGTCGGCCTTACCCTCTCTTTCGTTCTCACGGCCCAGCTCATCATGCTTTTCACGCTTCGGGAGCTGTGCGGCCGTCCCGCATTTTCCTGCTACAGTTTTGCTCTGGACCCTAGCTCCGTTCCCCCCGACAGCCAGACTACTGTCCCTCTGCCCTTGTGAAGAATCTTCTTGCCGTCGATCTCTTACAGACATAATATGATGTGGTTTCGGGTTTGTAGCTTATCTGGCTTCTATTGTGTTCTTGCAGGCGATTTCTGACAGACTTGATATGATGTGGGTTTCGGGTTATTTTAGCTTAGAAGTTGAGGACACTGGCAGTGAAATCAATCTGCACAACAGGTCCTCAGCCTCCGCTCAGTCTGATTGTTAAGGCGCGTATCTCAATGATAGACTACCTATAGTCTCCATTGTTGTTCCTGTTTGGGGTTACCTTATAGGATCCGAATCCTATATTCGGTTGAACAAAACAGGAACTACAAGGCTGGCAAACCCATGTTGCCTTATAGAAAACTGATTCTAACTATTTGTAGTTTTGCTATCCGTAGCCGTAGCAGTTTGACCCCATTCTGTCGTTGTTTTGGTTTCTCATCGTTGCTGCGGTCCCTGTACTAAACAAACCCCTCAACCCTAAACCCTAACCTCCAAACCCTTAACCCCAAACCCGAAACCCTGAAGCTGACAGATCTTTAGAGTGACTGTGACAAGGACGGGAAGACCTCGTCCTCGGATAGGCCCTGGGGTTTAGGGTTTAGGGGTTTACGGTCTAAGGGGCTTAGGGTTTAGGGCACATTGAAACCAAAACACAAGTTTCAGACTCGTAGGGTTTAGACTAAGGGCTTTGGGTGTAAGGGTGGGTGCGGCTGTTTTGGGGTTGAGGGTGTGGGATTTTCAGTTGTGAAGGACTTTAGGCTGTCTGGGCGGTTTGCATGAGACTTCGAAGACTTTTTGGGTGGGGTCTGCAAGTCTTCCTTCAGTGTATACGGTTCCAAGGACAGCTTCTGCCTGCTTACGTACACTGTTGGGACAAAGTGATGCAGCATGAGCCAAGGGTGTCTGCACTTTATTTCACATTTGCGTATCGGAAGTTTGTTGATCTGACTGAGTCAAGCGTGCGGACGTCGGAGGGCGTTTGACAATGGCGCCGCCCTGCGCCTCAGGGCTTCCGACTTTACGAGATTGAGGTCTCCGATAAACGCACAGGATCATGGGACACGAGTTCTCTCGCTCTCTCTCTGTCTCTCTGTCTGTCTGTCTGTCTGTCTGTCTCTCTGTCTGTCTGTCTGTCTGTCTGTCTATCTCTCTCTCGCTCTGTCTCTCTCACTCTCTCTCTCTCTCTCTCTTCTCTCTCTCTCGCTCGCGCTTTCTCGTAGTCTCTCTCTCTCTCTCTTTCTCTCTCTCTCTCTCTCTCGCTCGCGCTTTCTCGAAGTCTCTCTCTCTCTCTCTCTTTCTCTCTCTCTCTCTCTCTCTCTCTCTCTCGCTCGCGCTTTCTCGTAGTCTCAGTCTCTCTCTCTCTCTCTCTCTTCTCTCTCTTTCTCTGTTTTCTCTATCTATCACTATATATAACTAGTAGTTCAGTCCCTATATATATTATGTGTATGTATATATATATATATATATATATCACACACATGTGTATGTTTGTCTGTGTGTACGCAGATGTATAATCAGACTATGCATGTATCCATCTACACACAAAATTTTACATACATACCATACAGATGCATGTGTATATAAGGTATATTTACATGTGTATATACATATACACACAAATCTTTGTAAGTAAATAAGTTAGTTAGTATGTACGCATGCAGGTATGTGTGTCTGTATGTATGTATATAATAAACACACCGGCAAATATCTGTATAACTGTACATATATACATACGTATGTGCATATATGTACTTGTGCATGTATGTGCGCATGTGTATGTACGAAATTATGTATGTATGCATTCATGTACGTGTGCATGCATTGTATGTATATGTATGTATGCATGCATGCATGCATGTATGTATGTGTTGGTGTATGTATGTATGCATGTTTGCATGTATGCATGCATGTATGTGTATGTACTTGTTTATGTATTTATGTCTTTATGTATGTGTATATCAATATAAGTGTTTGTACATACACACATACATCTGACTGAGTGTAGATGTTGTTTTATTCACAGGCTTCTGTATATATGTATATATATATATATATACATTTGTATATATACATGCATACATACACATGTATATATATATGCTTATTCAGTTGCTGTCTATCTATACTTGCATGTTACCGTACCCGAAATCATCCTATAGTGTAAGATGCTGTAGTATTGTGTTTTATCACTCTGTACATACAAATGTATGTACATGTCTGCTCATATGAACATACTTATGCATAGTACTTTACTTGTGTATACCATATGCTGCCATATGTTGTTAAACAGTCTTGCCTTGTGTTAACGTACTGCTTATTGCCGTTCATCAGTTTGTATTCGGCTCTGTTCGGTTTTAGAATATGGCAGGTTTTAGTCAAGCATGCTACATAGTATCATACTGAAGTGTGATATATTGTATCGTAAAGCACGATATTGATATCAGATTGGGCTATGTAAGCCATATCTTCCACTACAATCTACAATGTTTTAGTTTGTTTTTTCTGTTCTACCACACTGTAGTATAATATGTTCCAGTGTTTTCGATTGTGTTGTTCGTAGTGTATTATTTTTCAGCATGTTATGTCTAGTAGAATTAGTAGAACTTACTTTGCATTCTACTATCTCACAATATCTTCTGATTCAACATGTCACACTGCATCATGCCATGTTGCACTATATATCGCAATGCATTGCGGTGAGAAATGTCAATGCACTGTGTAAAACAAAATTTTAGTTGTTTCGTCCAAGATAGTCTGTTGTAATCTACTGTGGTCTGTGCTATGTCTTCTATTCTGCGGTATCCTGTCCATCTTGTCGTATTGTATTACACTGTGTTATGATATGTTGCCTTATGTTGTATTGTGTATGTTTATGATGTTTTCACATGTTGTTATATTGTTTTGTTCTTTTGCTTGACATTATCGCATACTCAGTATAGTTTAGTCTGGTTGATGATGTTGTGTTGTTTTATGGTACGTTGTGTCTTTTTTTGATGTCGAGTCACGACATGTACTACGTTGTATGCTGCGGTATTAGGGTACATAGTTTTGCCTTATGTCGTTAGGTTCTGTAATATGTGCGTGCATATGTACATCCATGTGTGTGTATATATATATGTATATACACACATATCAAGACTGAGAATGGAGCACGTGCAGGCAGCCGGGCAAGCCTCGCGTGGGAGGTGGCCTCCCGTTACGACCTGAGCTTTTATTCGTTTTGCTGTATTCCTGGACGAACTTCTTGCTACTGCAGAGGGGATGTATCTGCATCTAATAACCGTGGAACCTCAAAACTCCGTCTTTGGTGGTGCACCGGTAATATCACACGTGCATGCACATCAAGCCCTGAATCCTGTGCCCAGCCACCAAGCCCGAACTTCGAACCTGCAACCCCAAACCCGCACCCATCCCCAAACACGAAAGACTTACAATTCCAGATCTCGGCCTTGTACGCAGTGGCTGGAACAGGGAGAAGAAACTAAACTGAAGCCCAGAAAAATAATGACCAGTTTCTGTTTTTAGTTTTTCTGGTTTGACCCCGAGGTCCCTTTGCCACTGGGATTCCCACATCCGCGAAGCGGCTTGTGCCTCAAATCTCGCCGTGGACGCCTGGATGTGCCTGCAGGCTGACTGCTCCAAGGGCTTGGGGTGTAGAGTGCACGGTTTAGGGTGTAAGGTGTAGTGACTGTAGTGTTTAGGGGTTCAGAGTTAAGGGACTTTCTGGGTTTTGGGGCCTTACGGCTTCGCGATGTAGAGGTGTAGGGTGTACCAGGTCCAGGATTTCTCTTCAGCGCTTTGCGAGGCTCAGGGTTTAGGGTCTCCATGTTGTGTAGGTCTTGTGATTTTGGGTTTGACACGCTGCACGGTGACCGAGGTCTTGTGTTTGGAGCAAGGGGTTCCTTTTGGATCTTTGGCTTCAAAAAGCTCGGGAACTGCAGGGCCAGAAGCCGTCAAGAATGCTTCTCGATGCTTTTCGATGGTAATGTAGGAACCTGATTAAGAAACCCTAGAACCCCAAAATAGTAGGTTTCATACAAAGAAGCCCAATAAAGGCCCAAGGTTTCTTAATCAGGTTCCTACATTATGCACAGTGAACCCGCAACTCTGCCCCCGAAACCCGAGACCCTCAAACCCCGAGATCCTTCAACCTTAAACCTTTGTCATAGTTGGGTAACATTTTTCACTTTTTATGGGTACTTAAAGCCAAGAAGGAATAAAAATGTACAATTTTTAATCCTACCCGACCATGAACTAGAAACATTGCGGTGTGGTGGGTATGGACGCACAGCTCAGCCACAGAGGGATTCCACTTTGAGCCCATGTATAGATAGTTGTATATGCATATATGCATATATGTATGTGTTTGTATATGAAACTATATGTACATGTACATTCATATTCAGGTTTACGTGTGAGTATATGTATACATACACACATACATATTGCATTGGATTGCATTGGCCTGCAATGAACTGTATGGCATCGTTCTGGTATGCACTTTGTGCTATTTTATTGGTACTACAGTACTACATTGCATCTATAGTGCTTTACAACTTTTGTCGGATGTTGAAGTTACAGTCTACGAACATCAACCAGCCAGCAACTCTGGCACCTCAGCGCTTGAATCCTCCAGCTTCACCCGCCGAGCCCTTCGCCTGGGGGCCAGAGTGGCTAGGAGGGCCCGGTTATTATTATTATTATCGATATTATGATTATTGCTGTTCTTCTTACAAATAAAAATAGTCATTATTATTCGTATTGTTATTGATGCTCTTGTTCCGCATGAACACACAGAACTCAGCACAAGAACGTAGACAACTAGAGCGGCTGCGTCAGCAGGAATTACAGCACGAGAGGTCGAGGAGGAAGCGGAGCGGTTTAGCAAATTTCTGGTGATCTGATTCCTGGAATCGGCATTCTTAAGTCAATCTGCTGAGATCGCACATTCCGGCTCTGGGTAAACCTTAAACCCTGAAGCCTAAGACTAGAGAGGTACTTGTTTGGCCTGTCTTCACTTGGGCAGGCAGTGGTCAGAGCTCTGGTGGACAAGCGCCGAGAATGGAAAAACCTGCAATTAAATGCTGTCGGGACCTCAGCAGTTGTGACACAGTTTGAGATTTAGGGTTGGTGGGCTGGGGGTCTAGGGTATTGGAAGAAGCAAGTATGGTAGCCTGAACAATTAGCGATACTATTCCTTCGGTTCCGTATTACCCTAATTATTGTTAATTACTCTGATTGTACTACTACATGCGCAAACATCTTCCTCATTGAGAGCTACTGGAACCCAGGTGGAGACAAAGCACGACAAGCTTGCGCGGACGCTGGCCTATCCTGAAAGGCCCCAGCAACGGGGGGTCAAGGGTCTACTGCAGGAGCCAAGGGTTTGGGGGTTTACGGTTTTGGGGGTATAAATACCCACACCCTAAACCCCAAATGGGGTTTCATGTTTTAGGCAGGGCCTGAGCGGTTTATGGTTGCGGTGAGCCAAGTTGTCCACAAGTTGCACTGCACAGTCGAAGGAGACATAGGAGAGGCGATACGTCATATTGATATATGGAATGTAGAAGGGGCCTCTAGGGTTTAGGGTTTGGGCTTTAGGGTTTGCATTCTCTCGGTTGACAGCTTACGGCATGATAGTCCCACTTTTGGGGTGGCTCTAGGACCTTGGGGTTGTTCTTCACCTGCATCAGAAGCCCTAAATCCTAGGCCCTACCCAGAGGCTCCATAGTAGTTCCTGTTTGGGACTACCTTATAGGATTCTATATATGAACCCCAAAAAGGAACTAGTATGGAGCCTTAGGGTAGGCCCTTTCCCTTCACCCGACACGCTCTAATGCCGAGCTATGGACGTCCTGGTATCTTGGCCGCCTGGTGAGTACACATGCAGCAACACACAGCATAGCATTGACTTTTGGTCCCGAAATATTTTCTAAGAGGTTATAATGCGTGTATTTTTCATATCGACTTAAACGCCCTAATCCTCTAATCCCTGCAGCCCTAACACCCTGAAGCCCGCAAGTCCTCAACCCTGAAGCCCGCAAGTCCTAGCTACAGTCTCCATTGTAGTTCCTTTTCGGTTTCGCCAATTCTATACGTAGGATCATGCAAGGTAGCTGTAAAAAGGAGCTACAATGTAGAGTATAGGCTATATCCTTTAAACCTTGGGTTCATGTCTAAGCCGCACAGCCGGCTGACAGAGTCCTGGCATCCGGGGTCTTGGGCTACAGGACACTTGACTATGGGGTTCAAGGGTTTAGGTGTACCATAGACTGCCATAACCTACTTGCTCGCGGGGTCTGATTATACACCCTGCTACAGAGCTAATATTATACGGAGCCTACAAAAGGTAGGTTTCGGTAGCTCAAGGTATAGACTATGTTGGGTGTAGGGTTCTGGGAATTGGAGGTTGAAGCTGTCTTGAGGGGCAGGACTCTGCAGGCCAACAGGTGCTGCTAGGACGTGGCTGCCCTAAACAGTAACCCCTAAACCCTAAACCCCGAGCCTTTTGATTACACCCCGAACCCATGTAATGTATCGAAACCGGGGCCCCGAACCCAAAGCATGAACATCAACCTTAAACCCTAAACCCCAAACCCCTAAACCCTAAACCCTGAAATCCTCAACCCTAAACCGGAGTGCTTATGGCAGGTTCAGATTCCCAACGTCACAGCTGGTTCGTTACATCTTGCCAAATACCCAAAGAGGGCTCATTCCAGAGTCCTCCCGGCCTTTCTTGGGACGTGCTCGGGGGGGGCTCTTGCAGTTGCAGGGTTCTTTTGGTTCAGGGTTTAGGGTTTAGGGCTTCGGGTTCGGAGCTGGGGGCTCAGGCTGTTGTAAACTGTGGGGTTTGGGGTGTCTGGTTTCGGGGGTTTCGGGGCTTGCAAGACCAGAATCCTAGACCCCAAGCCCCAATCCTCTTTCGTGAACGCTGAACGCGGAGTCCGCCGTAAAATGCACCAACCCCTGACGGGCCCAGGATCCGACCTCTCATCCCCAAAACCCTAAAATCCACTTTAAACCCTTCCCAAAGGGTCCAAAGTGCTCATATAGTACAATCTAGAGGGGTTTCTATAATAGTAACTACTATTATGATTTGGGGAAGTACCCCAATAGTCGTACCTATGACCTTTTTGGATTTACTCTGAGCCCTAAACTGAGGCTCTGGAGGGCATGAGATCTTTCAAACTCAGGATATCCCGGGTTAGAATACTTGAACAGCAGACTCACACACAGACACACAAAAAAGTATATCCTGAGCCCTAGATACCCTGAACTCTTACAGAGGCACTTTTCCTACGACGGATCTTAGAGACGGATTGCGTCACGCATGTTCGACCTACATCGCCTCTGTTTCAGATGATTACTAGAAAGTACCTTAAAGGAACCCTTTAAAGGAACGAGGAAGCCCCCTAAAAGGAACCCCTTAATGGAGTTTGGGAGTGGGCTCGGGCTCGGGGTTTCCCATGCAATCTGAGACTTTGCCCTCACTTTGAGCTTCTAAAGGGCTGGGCTGCAAGGGTTTGGGTTTGAGGGCTGGGAATGATCACGATCTCCATAATGCTAGGTCTTTCGGGGTCGCGACTGTTAGGGTATGCAGGTACTTCTGAACGTTTGGCCGAGAGGTTCGGACAGAGTCAGGATTAAGGCGGTTAAGGGTTCGGGAGTTTCAGAGTATTCGTTCCCTAGCTTTTAGATGGCACTTCGGGATTCTTGCTGCATACCCTTATGATGGTCTCTTAGTGAAGCTAGTTGCAGAAAGTGTTGGGAGCCGTGAATCACTGAAAGTACGACTTCAGCGTCGTTCTCACTGCCATGCTCATCACTGGCACGTCCTCCTCATGATCCTTTGATTCATCGCTGCCGTCGCCGTGGGACGTGAATGCAGCACTCGTCGCTACCGCACAGCTTCAACATGAACCATAGCCGTTGCCATCATAATTGACAGCATTTGCCTTCAGTCCCGGGGCATGCCCGCGGCCACCAATCAACCGAGACTATAATCACAATAGTCCTACTGCTACTACTACTTCTTCTACTACTACTTCTACTTCTGCTACTTCTAGCTCTACTACCTCTATACTAGTACCACTAGATCTACTACTACGGCAACCACACTAACAATAACAACTACTTACTATTAATACTTTATTGCTAGTATTACGACTACCACCACCACCACCACCACTACCAGCACCAGCACCAGCACCAGCACCACCACCACCACTGCCACTGCCACTACCACTGCCACTCCTGCACTACCATTACCACGACGACGACGACACCTACTACTACGACCTACTCTTCTACTGCCACCACTTCCATCCCACGACGACGACTACCATTAATTCCTGCCATTGGGAAGCAGCGAATTCCCCATGCAACTAAGACCATGTACAGCCACGTCACTCTAATTTGCAACTCGACTTTTGCAAACCTATAAAGTAAAACCAATCTGTAAACAGCATCCTTTGCCAGGTGAGCGCTCTGCCCGCTTAGCGCCCATATGGGACTCGGCCCAGCGTGCCGAGCCCCTGCCGGCGGAGAGTTTTTTCCCCGGAGATGACAATGCACCTGAGGGCATTGTAGAGCTCAGCTTAAGGATTTAGGACTTTAGGGTAGCGCTGACGAATCTCTGAACCCTGAGCCCGAAAACCCTAGCTTAGGTCTGTTGCATGCATGCATATATTCATGTATGTATGCGTCATTGCACATACTAGCAATAATCCACTCATCCATAGGATAAGGACTCGGAGATTGGTCATGCTAATGGTAAATGGTGGGGTCCGAGTCGGAGGTCAGAACCCATTGCGACAATACCAGAAACAAGGTCAAGCAGGTTTTACATAACTGGAGCGGTCATGGAAGTTGAAAATCCGAACATTGCCTCATCCTGCAACAGTTGGATTGGCGGGTGTGAGTCCCCTTTGCGTCCTTTGTAGCTTCGCATGTCCAGGTCCTCAGGTGTGCGGACAGAGAGATGACGACGAATCAACACCGGCGGCCAGCAAATGTATCGTAACCTCTCATGACACCTAAAAGCCAAAAACCTCAAATGCAAGAACTGAAAATTAAAAGTTTTAATCGTGTTTTTTCGAGTCTGTCCGAGCCTCCTTCCAGCCAAGCTCCCATCTTTGTAGGTGGTAGCTTTAGGTTCGGCTTTGGAGACCCTGAGAGTCTTACAATCAATGGAACTGAGGTACTATAGGGGCCGAAACAATTACCTATACTATTTTGGTGGTTCCTTGTTATAATTATAGTATAATGTGCCCCAAAACCCCATTCTAATTATTAAGGCCCCTGTATTATACTCCTTCATGTAGGGGTGCCGGGCTTTGTGGGGATCTCTGGATGATATCTCTTGGTGTCCTGCGTTTGTGTGTGTGTGTGTGTGTTTGTGTTGTTTGTTTTGCTTGTCGGTTAGGACAGGTCAACGGCCAGCCAAAAGTACTGTATCGATAAGTTGCCGACATGCTCTAAGACCACTCGCCCAAAGTTGAAACAGGCAATCCTTCATGGGCCCTTGCCCTAAAGCTTTAAGGAGACTCTATGCAGAAGTCTGTTACTCTGTTGGGAGATGATCTTTGTGGTCTTCGACTTTCTTATGCTGACGGCATCCGACAAGCTGATTCGGCGCTGTCTGAAAATATCGTTGGATGTGGTGATGTGGTAAGGCTGAACGACTAGCTGAAGCCAGGATGGCCGCCGATGCAGTGCGATGCTTACGATTTCTCTGTTTTTTTGTTCGGGGTCCGCAGCTTGCGAGTTCTCAGTTTCACGCTGATGGGAATATAAGCGCCATCAAGGGGAAGTTTGCGAGTGTAGGTCCATCAGGATAGGGAAGAAGTGACACAGCTGCCACGCTTAGCTCGTCCATCGGCTATAATTTGTGACGTGTCAGGCAGGCGGACGCACGGAAGAAGACCGACACCCTAAAGTTTTAGTCCCTGTTCTTCTGCTGTGTCGTCCTGCCGTATGGGAGTTTCCGAAAATAGGGGACCCTAAATAGAGTACCACAAACAGTGGGACCCAAATGATGTCCCCTACTTTTCGGAAACTCCCATATACTGGTAATTCGCAACACGCCACCGGGGGTCCCCGCCAGGGGTGGCAGTTCGATGCTGCATTGCTGCTCAAGGGTTGGCTGGGATTAAGAAGGATTCATATAGGGGCCTGAATAATTAGAATAGGGTTCCTTTAAAGGGGTCTATAAGGGCTACTATAAGGGCTACTATAAGGGTACTATGATACAGGGGCCTTAATAGTTAGAATAGGGTTTTGGGGCCCACTATACTATAATCATAATAAGGAACCCCCCCAAAATAGTATAGACAATTCTTTACTAGGCTGTTCAATGCTGTCCTTTTATACTTTTGGTTCTGGGGTTTGCTGTTTAGCTCTGTTAAGGTAGGGTTCCGGCTAAGATTTGGCTCATGGTCAGGGGGGTCACCTAATCTCTAAACCCTAAACCCCTAAATTACAGTAGAAGCCAGAAAGTTGGAACATCATTCTCCTCATGCCCTTAAGGTAAAGTATAAGGGATCCTAGCACTAATCCTCCTAAAGCCATGTTCCAACTTTCTGGGGTTCACTGTAGNACAGTAGAAGCCAGAAAGTTGGAACATCATTCTCCTCATGCCCTTAAGGTAAAGTATAAGGGATCCTAGCACTAATCCTCCTAAAGCCATGTTCCAACTTTCTGGGGTTCACTGTAGGTCCCTATATGAAGCAGTTTCTCTTGCCAGGCTCAGGGTATTCTTAGCCTCGACTCTCGAAGCCCGAAATCCGAAGCCCGAAGCCTTGGTGTTGGTTTAGGGGTTTAGGGTTTAGGAGTTTAGGGGTTGAGGGTTTAGGAGTTTAGGGGTTTAGGGTTTAGGGGTTTAGGGTTTAGGAGTTGAGGGGTTTAGGGTTTAGGGGTTTAGTGTTTAGGGGTTTAGGGGTTTAAGGTTTAGGGGTTTAGCGGATTAGGATTTAGGGTTTAGGGGTTTAGGGTTTAGGGCTTCCCCGGAGCAGCAATGCAGAATGGAGACTGCTGAGAAAAGGACCGTTGCTGGACCTAGACTTTGCGGTAGGCTCAGAGTCTAGACCTGAATGTAAGAGTACCCATGTTGGTTGCTTTACAAGGAGCCCTCAAAGGATCCTCAAACCCGATTTCAGGAGCCAGGTGCTCGTTGCCTTTTGTAGATGACTTAATCGGTGTCGTGCGACAATGCTCCCGAGCCTCCGCGGATACAGGGCTATGTCACCTTCCCTAAGACTCCCGTTAGCCCAAATTCGGTATTGTCTATGGACTATAGACTCTAGAAACAATTGCTGATTGTTGGCATGCTTGGAGTTGCAGGGCTTCTCGAGATGCAGTATGCCGGTTTAAGCCGCAGCATCTAGTCGCAACAAAACGAGAGCATCACTGCTTGGCCATCGCGGTCTGCACTCTCAGCCCCTTACCAGCATCAGCACTATAGTACGATCATAGTCATCATAGTCATTCTGAGCCTCTACCCTCAACCCTCGAAATCCTCAAACGAAGCCCGAACCTGCAACCCTGCAACCCTCAACCCCAAACCTACAAATCTCAAACCCCATCCCCTAGACCTAAAGCCTTAAGCCCAAAGGTGTAGGCCACGTTCTGCCGGTACTAAACCCCTAGACCCTAAACCCGAAACCCCCAACCCCTAAACCCTTAAACCCTAAACCGCTAAACCCCGAAACCCTTTTGGAGTGCGACTTCCTCCAGCTAACAATGGCCTTGAGCTCGGCATGGAGTACAGGCACGGTTTTTGAAGGAATCTACCGCAAGGGTCCATGTGCCCCAATAGTACATACTTTGGCCTTAAGGTAACGACTATACCTGGACCCCGAAAGTATGTAGAAGAATGGCCTTTTGTAGGTTTTGGGCTATTGTTTTACCTACTTTGGGGGGTTTGGGTTAGGCCCGATGGGTTGAGGGGTTGGGGTTGGGTTTAGGCCCAGGCTGTTCTGGGGTTTTAGGGTTTTCGGGCTTTGGCTTTCAGGATTTACGGTTTTTTTCAAGCTTCGGGTTTCCCGAGGGGGTATAGTGGGCCTAGTGTCTTGGAGTTGTATGGCTTTTAAGTAAGGACTTTGAGCGTGTTTTTGTTTTTTTGCGGGTTCGGTTCGTTGTCTGCGGAACAGATGCTCAACGTCGAGTTGGGAATTCAGCCTCCAGGCATGGAAAGATAGGGTTGGGTTGAAGGCTTAAGATATTTTTATGGTATAGGGCTTAAGATGTTTTAGGATGTTGGGCTTCGCATATAGTCTTCAGCACCGCGGCTGCAAAGTTTCATGAAATATGGTTGGCTTTGATACAGGGTTGCGGCTGGAAGTTTATCCATCATCCATCTCTCCATCTCTCTCTTTTACTGTGTCTCTTTATCTCTCGTTTTCTGTCTCGGATGCCGCCATACAATCTGCAGGAAGCTCCCATAGGTTTGGCAAATTTCGGTTTTGAGACAATCACCGTTCAAGCACACTTGTGTACACCTTAGTGGTCACACTCAGACATAGGGTCTTGGTTGTGCGATGTTGAGTTCATGACTCCCACTAGTTTTTAAGTTCAGGGACAACGAGATTGTTGATTAGTCAAGGCTGGGATTTTCAGGCTCAAATTCAGGGCTTCGAGGTTCAGAGAATAGGGTTTACACGTCGTCCGACCAAACCCTAGGGCTCCAGTTACCTAAATAGTAGGTGACTAACCATGCATATATTATCTACCCCAGTAACCGACTACGTAGGAAACCCGAGCACTATAGGGAAAGGCAAAAGACTTTTTGCGTGTGTGATGATTCCGTGCAGGCTCGTCACCTGTACGCAAGTGGCCGGGACCCTCAGACGACTTGTACGAAGCATCCGAGTTGGTAAGTGGAGTGTCGTGGCGTTGTAGACTTGAAGTCCTTCGTCTCAAACCCCCCTTTTAAAGTGTTTACACCAAATTCGGTGCTGTAAACCCTAATGACCCCTTTGCACTCTTGGCCCCAGCTCTAGACCTTGCACTGCGCTTCACACTTGCTCCCAGACTCCTTGACTGCAGAATCACCTTCATGGTAGACTAGCAGAGTGCACGCCCAAACCCTCGGCCACTCAGGGCTGGATTAACATCAACTCCAAAAAGTCCGGGGTCGGAAGTCCATCTTGCCCCTAAACATACACTGCAAACCTTCAACCTCCAAACCCTACCTTGACCCCCAAATAGCCTACCTTTTTCTCAGGACCTATATGAAGAAATCATCCTAAACCATACACTGAAATATAGGGGCCTGAATAATTGCCTATGCTATCTTGGGGGTTCCTTAATATAATTATAGTATAATGGGCCGCGAAACCCTATTCTAATTATTAAGGCCCCTATATCAAACTAAACTCTAAATCCATCATCAGAGGTGGGGGCCGCTAGATGGTCCAAAGCCAGGCGGACCAGAGAACAGGGCAGAAGGGTTCCAGACGGCCTAGGGTTTTTTTTGGGTTTAGGATTAAACCCTAAACCCTAAACACTAAACCCGAAGCCCTAAACCCTAAACACTAGAAGGGTTCCAGAGGGCTCAGGGTCTAGGGTGTAGGGACGAAGGTTCGGGGTTTAGGGTAGGGTCCTAGAAGGGTTCTGGAGGGCTTAGGGTTTAGGGCTTAGGGGTTTAGGGTTCAGGGTTTAGGTTTTTGGTACAAATCGGGGCCTGGGGGCGTAATTAGGGTGTAGTTGCTTGTAGGGTCATAGAAGAGTTCTCTAAGGGCTACATTCCTGGACCCCGCAACTACCCTCTAATGTACCCCAAATACCCACCATTAAGGACCATAAGGGCTCCATTAAAACGTACTTGGGGGTCCTGGTTGGGTTAGCATATCACGGCACAGGGGTTTAGGCCTAGGTTGCGGAGGGGTTTAACGCTTGGCAATCTAGGGGTTGGTGTTTCGGGTTTCAGATTGAGATCAATAAACCCTAAACCCTAAACCCCTAAACCCTAATCCCTAAACTATTAAGGCTTGTTGTATTTACTGCTCACGGCTTTCATAGTCATGGCCCCGGGCTTGAGGTACACGTGCAACCAGCGCTGAAGCTGTCCCTGGAAGCCCATCTTAAATAACCCTAAACCCTAAACCCTAAAAACTAAACCCTAAACCCTGAACCGTATTAAAGTCTGGCGTAGAGGCCTTGCGTTTAGGATCATGTGAAGGATCGCCGTGATAGGCAAGTAGGGTAGCGGGCAACCACATGTAGGACCGGCGCTGAGCTTAAGGGTCTGGGTAAGCCGGAAACACCGATCCCGTGACAAAGCATATCTCCAAACAATTCGAGGTTTCTTGAGTGTAGCAATGGGTTTACTTCTAAAGTCCAAAACCCGAGCGCGAAGCCCTTTCCGGCAAGAGGAAGTACAAACGTGCAGATAACCGAAGGTTTGCGATTCCTTAATTTTGCAACAGACGGATCGAATTGATGTTCATCGGACATGTGATAAGATCCCTCGTCTCATGATACAAGAGGTACACTGTTGCATTCCATTTGCCGGCGTTAAGGTATTGCATTCGGGCTCTTGGAAACCTCAACCCTCAGTTCTAAACCCGTTCAGGTTTAGGATTTACCTACCGTCTCCATTGTAGTTCCTTTTTTGGTTAACCAAAATCTCTATTATAGGATCCTTACCATAAAACTGGTTAACCAAAAAAAGGAACTACAATGGAGACCCTAGGTAGGGCTTTCACAGTTCAGAGCTCATGGGAAGATGTTGGGTGACTCGCCTTCGTACCAAACCGGGTTGCCTGAGGCCTTTAAGGCATCGCACCCTCAGCCTGCAGAACAGCTGAACTCTAAATTCAAAGGGGATGTGAAATCCATTGGGCCCTTATGCACGCGCATTCCAGTATTGCTTGAGCACCTGGACAGCACCCTTTTCCGACGTGGACAGCAAAAGAGAGGCCCTAATGACGTTGACGGCCGTGAAGAAGTTCATGGAGCTTCGCTTTTTGTCCACGAAGAGCTTGTTTTTGGAGATACCAAGCAGCTCGCCCAAAAAGCACAGCAGCTGTTTTTTTGTGTAATTGTGGATCGCGGCACGGAGATTGTTGGATCCAGCAATTAGGTACTACCGGCTGTTCTTACGTTTCGCATGGTTTCGAGCTGGTGCCCCGATAGTAAACATTTTGTCCCAGCGGCCTCAAACAAAATATCATGTCCTGGCCCAAACAAAGCAACCACCGCAGACCACCCTCCTGGAACCAGCGTGCAGCCCACGGCTGCGGATGTTCCGGAGGCCAACCTGCTAGTCAAGACTGTACTCGTGAGGTTTCCGAAGCTCAGTCTTGGGGCGGTGTTGTTACCTATAGTCTCCATTGTAGTTCCTTTTTTGGTTTAACCAAATATATAATTAGGATCCTATATGGTAACCCCAAAAAGGAACTACAATGGAGACTATAGGTAATTTCCTGTTTCCTCTTACTAGTCTGCAGGCCAGCTGCTCAGGAAACCCTGGGTCACAAGCCCGTCCATGACAGTCATGTACCTATACCCTAAGGGTCCAAGTACCCAAATAGTAGAGTTTCAAGGTCCAAAAACCATTCAGAGTATGGACTTTCGGACCAAGAACCCTACTATTTGGGTACTCGGACCCTCTGGGATATGGTATGCATTTTACTTTCTAAGCCCTAAGTCTATACTAGATAGGCACATGGGAGCCTATACTCGTACCCCTAGAGGAAGCTTGAAGGATCTCTTGAAGGAACCCTTTATAGGGCTTCCAGGTAGGGCTTTAGGGTTGAGGGATCCTTGGTCTGCCTGCTATGCCAGGAGCGGCCGATCTCACCTCGCGAGGCTTAGGGTTTAGGGTGCCTGTCTCGAGGGATAACGGCCAACAGGTTTTGGGAGGTTGTATGGGTTTGATATGGGATACTACAGGGTGTTGATAGGTTAGGAATGGTTTTTGAGGGGTTAGTATAGGACAACTACATCGTATTATTTAGGGGCTACAGCGGGATGTTGTTACTAATTGTGCAGGTTTCAGTTTATGTCTGTCTAAACGGCTGGGGGCAGCTAAAGTCATGGCTATTGCTACTACGAGCCCCGGCTGCTCTTCTTGGTGCTAAAGCAATTACTGATCGTTATTATTTCTCATGCTTGTGAACTTATTTGTGCGATAGTTTGTCATGCAGCTTTCGATGAAGATCCTCCATACGGGCGTTCGTCCAAGAGCAGTAGCGCTCCGAAAGACTTTAAATAATTGCTACCTGCTACACTATTATACCATAGGATTCGCAAAAGCCTAATTACTTTAGTTATTGAAACAGCTTTGTTCGACCCTAAACCCTAAACCCCTAAACCCTAAAGCCCTGAACCCCTAAACCCCTAAACCCGAACCCCCTAAACCCTAAACCCCTGAACCCCTAATCCCTAAACCCCTAAACCCTAAACCCCTGAACCCCCTAAACCCTGAACCCCTGAACCCTAGATCCCCATCATCGAAGATCGACCTGTAACCCTGAACTTTGAAACTCAGACCCAAACTCCAAGCGCTCGAAGCAGCCTCAACACCCAGTGCACTAAAGCCTAGGACGCAGAGTAGGCCCTTATTCCCTTTTCTTTTCGGGTTTAGGCAACGGTTTAGGTTCTCTTATATCCCCCTTTAACCCCAAAAGGGCACCCTTTTTATTCCTAGGCTACTCTTGGGTCTAGAAGCTCGGGCCCTCGCCTCCAGAGCTCCGCGCCATGAAGCAAGATCCGAATCCCATGCCATGTCCTGCGATTCGAAGTCACCTTAAACCCCAAACCCTAAACCCTAAAGGAACAACTTAAACTAACCTAAAGCTCTTCAAAACCCGAAACCTACAGAGTTTCTTGAGCTGGGTTCCAAACAGAGGGGAACCGGGTGAAGCGACTGTGGAGTCTCTGTCGATAACCTAGTAACACCCTATAAGGGTTTGGGTTTTTTAGGGTTTAGGGTTTAGGGTTTAAGAGTTCCCAGGGGTTTAGGGTCAGAGTTTAGGGACCTATAAAATGTAGTTCTGATAGTATGTTCTGATAGCCCTTGTGGCCCTTGTAGAATCCTCATAGTAGGCGATGTACCACCAAACCCTATTCTGATTACTAAGATGCTGCAATGAACCCTCGCAAAGCCAGTATACTTAGACGACCCAACTCCCCTTTATCAAACCCCAAACCCGAAACCCTAAAACCCTGTACTCTAAACCCTAAAAGGGGGGGGGGTCCTGGTAGAATCCGCAGGAGCAGCTGTCCAAAGCTGCCAAGAATGAGGACGGCCCGCTGTTTTATGACCACAAGGGTTTAAGGCTTACCGTAACCCTGAATTACCTGCCTTCTTAGGGTTCCTTACTATGATTTCCTTTATAAGTCCTGAAAAAGGTAGAGGATGGCCCGCTGTTTACGGGCACGACCCTAAGGCTCCAAAGGACCCAATAAATCGGCATTTGGGTTTAGGATAGTTATGTAGGTTACTACTTTGGAGAGTGGAGAGTATATGATAATTAGGTACTTGGGCCGTTAGGGGAACACAAGGGTTTAAGGCTCAGGGCTTGGCGTCCACGCAAGTTCCGAGAGGGTCCAAGTGCCCAGCTAGGAGTGTTCAACTTTCAAAGGTGTTTGGTACCGAAAAACCATGTGGTTTGGGAAGGTCGGGTTTCAGGAGTTGCAAAGCGCAGCTTTTGTGCGAGGGAATCCGGCGCGGCGTCTGAAAATGTCGTTACCTTCACAGAGGGCTTACGTTTTTTTTTTCCGTTTCTTGGTTTCGAGGCACTAGGGTCCTTTAACCTGGGTGCAGCATCTTGGTTCAACAGAAAAAGATGGGAAATACGCGTGGTGCTTGCGATCTTCATGTTCTGTAGAAAGGCCCACATGCTTGAGGTGCAGAGCTGGCTTCAACGGGTTCACATAGCATTCCCGAGGATCCCCATGCTCATTTCTGCCATTCATACAGACAACGCCCTTCTGTGCTCTTGCTAAAGCCGTCAAGTTTGAAGTTGAACCTTGAACCCGAAACCCGACACATGAAGCGCTCTGGAACCTTAAACCCTATATCCGCATGACAATAAGGTCGAAGTTCATGAGGTTTCCGAGAACACTTGGTTAAGACTGAGCCGGAACAACTAGTAATACTAGTCTCCAGGGCTCTTTTTCGTAGCTGCAGTAGCAGCTGCCCCAAAACCCTGCTCGATTAAGAGCCCTGGATTGACCCGTTTTAGGGGCTTGGAATCTGTGTCTGAGAAACCAGTAGCCAGAACCAGGAACACCAGTGGAGAATAAAGCTAGGCTTCAGGGTAGTTTGGGGTGCTGGGTACTTTGGGATACTTTAGGTTGAGCGTGCAGGGCTGGCAATGTTGGAGATACCTACACTCTTAATTTGTAGACTTTAGATTTAGATTTAAACTTTAGACCCCAAACCCTAAACCCTAAACCCTAACAATAATTCCGTACACACGAAGGCTACAACCCGGAAAGGGAGCTGTAAGGTCCCAGAGCCTAAATCCTGCTCCCTGGCAGCTCGAAGGGTTACCTTAACCCCTGGAGAACCTACCATTTTAAGGACTTGTATATAAGGAAATCATAAACCCCTGAAGAACCTACCATTTTAAGGACTTATATATATATATATATATATAAGGAAATCATCATAAGGAACCCTAAAACGGTAGGTTCTTCAGGGTTGAGGTAAACCCTGCTCCCTAGCAGCTCTACCGGGGCTCCATGTACCTAAAAGCTGCAACCTTACGCCTTCTTGTCCCTACACACATATGGCTGCTTGTCAAGATTAGGGTCTCTTTTTGGGTACCCTGAATATTAGGTGCCGTATTATAATAAGGACCCAAAAAGGGGCCCTAACTTTCAGAACCACCCATATATATATATATATATATATATATATTATGTATTATTCTAATAACATGTGTTTAGGGTTTTGGTTCTCTTATAACCCGCACCCGTTTTATTCCTAGGTTACTCTTGGGTCTAGAAAAGGGGTCTGAATAGTTTGGGTGGTTCCTTATAAAAAATATAGTATAGTATGCTCCAAAACTCTATTTGTTGTGCATTTGGTTTTGAGACTTCGCCACCGTTTTGGGAGAGCTCTAAACCCTAAACAACCCTACCTACACTCCAAACAACCTACTTTTTCGAGGCTTATCCCAAAAAAAAGGATAAGGAGCCCTACAAGGATGGGTTTTACTTGTTGGCTGCAAACTCAACTTTTATCAACTTTTGGGGTTGTTATAAGGTAGTCGATTCTGAAAGTTTCAACTTTTATTTCCTTGGGTTTTGGGCCAGTGAGTTTATAGGCTCCAAGGAAACCCTAAGCTTCTGGTCATTTCAGTGAAGGCGGCCCAGCTGCGGCGGAAATTGAAGCTCGGCTGCTCTAAAAGCTCAGGTCGTTAGTGTACAGGTGTGTGTATGCAAAAAATGCGCAGAGAGAGAGAGAGAGAGAGAGTTCCAGCGTCTACCGGTTAAGCTTGCTACTTTCGTATCAAAGTGTATGGTTCCGTCTTCATCTAGATTCCTGAATGTCAACGGTCTGGCTTGTTAAGGGCTTCGGTGTTGGGAAGAGGCTTAATCACGGGTCTAGGTACTGCTGGATGTTGTGTTTAAAGGGGGGTACACGGTTCTTTGCATTCTGCTGCTCGGCCGTCCCAAGCGAGGGAAAAAGCACTCAGGCCTTCAAGTACCTGCATAGGGACTACTTAAGGCCTACGCATATAGTACAGGTACACGGAGCCTCAGGGTGCTGTGAATCTGCAACCCCGCACACTGAGCCCCAATGCCACTACGTGGTCCGAAGGACACCCCGCGGTCTTGGCATAGCTTCAACGTCTTCACGTTTGCAGGCAGTTTCTATTCTCACATAAGTTATTCTGGGGATTCTGTCAGGAAGTCGCTTCGAGCAGAGATTGACAAGCGAAATGCCCGGCACTCAACAGTGGCGTTGCCCTCTCTGGCCAGCCTACCTGCGATAACATGCTTTTATCTGTAAGGTCCCCATAAGCTCTGCAAACAAAACACTACGGTGGTCAATTAGAATCAGCATCCCCTTTTAGTCACCAACAGTCTTTACTAATGACTAATAAGGCATCCCGAAACCCTAAAGCCGAATAGGCCCCTTTTTTGCTCGCCCCACGCTGCCCTGATGTTTTGCTGAGGCCGCACTCGAGCTGCTCCCAGGGGGCAGCCTGTCACAGCCTTGGCTCAAGAGCTTTCGCGGTTTCTTTTGGTTTCGGGCCGGCCTTAGGGGTTTACGCACCCCATAGCCCTGATTCTGACACTGTTTTGAGTTTGAGGTTCAAGTTTTCTGGATTGACGGTTGCAGCTTGGGGTATTTTGGGGTTTCATCCTCGCTGTCCCTGCCGTTGATCCTACTCCGTAGTGTGGGCCCTGATCAGTTCACCTCCCTTCTTCAAGGTCCGCCCTGTGTTGACAAATTCAGGGATGGGGCTCCTTAATCGCAAAGCCTACCTTAACCCTGAAGAACCTACCTTTTTAGGCTTCCTTATGCAGTTTTTCCTTGCATAAGTCCTTAAAGGTAGGAACCCAGGACTTCCAGATTGAAACCCAGAAGTTCTGGGGTTTGTTCTTGCTTCTCAGCTGCTTCTGCCTTCATTCACTCGGGCATGGAACCACACTGTTGTTGAGCCTTTCAGGTCTGCAGCCGATTGTTTCAGATAGCGATCTGTAAACACACATTGACATATCTTCTCGTTGTTGGTCCTGGTGCCCTCAGTATGTGGGAGTTTCCGAAAAAATGGCGTATTCCGGGATCCTTATAATAAGGATCCTACTATTTAGGGTACTAGATTAGAAAGGTCCCCTATTTTCGGAAACCCCCATGTGGGAATGTGCCAGGATTCCGCGTCAAAAGTGCCAAGCGAAGTTCTGATCGGAGCCCGTGAGAGGCTCAAACTGTCCTCGCCCGCCCCCGAAGGCTTGCACCTGTCAGTCTGAAACGCCACGGAATAAGCCAAAACCGGCGTGGTGCTCTGTGTGTGTGTGTGTGTCTATAGGCTCTCGCGTCCCGGGCCCCCACCCCCCCACCCCCCCACCC